>VYXC01008082.1:8138-50315 GCA_013397175.1 Platysteira castanea
CTTGGAAGGAAAGCAGGTTACAGTGGTGGGGAATAACAGATAAAGACTTACAAACATATTAGAGACCTTTGTAAGTGTTCTTTTAATAGGGTAACTGGTAACTTGTGTACTTTAGAGTAATTCATTTGCCTGATTAACACTTCACACAATCCACTTACAATTACCATAACAATTAACACAACCTTCCTTATCTTTAACCACTTAACACAGTAACTTCCCACAACCTAGAAGACAAAATCCATAAGAGGAACTTCTATAAATGACAATTTTTTGTTGTGAAAGTTCCTTCATTTAGTGAAAACACATTCTGCATTCTTCAAGTGGAAGAAATCACTATTTATGCTACTCCATTTTGAAGCATTATGTAGTATTTTATCATGCAGGGGAAAAAAACCCACTAAAAGTCTGTTTAATATTTATTGTAGTATTTTTAAATGCTAACAAAATGCTACTCGGTCTCCCATATTTCCATTTTTTACAAAAAAATCATTATGGTCTTGCCATATTACTTCAGCAACAATTTACATTTAAAAAGAAAACTTTTCCCAAAATTTCCCTTGAAACAAAATTGAAATAATAAAACAGTTACACATGCCAGGTCTCCAGTTCCCTGAACAGCACTTTCAAGTATTGAAAGAATTCCATAGTTAATTCTTTCTTCTATTCCCTTGTTAATCTCTTTTTTCAACATCAAATGTATTCATTTAGTCATTAAAAACACTGTGGATAGGATTCAATTTACCTGACTTTAGACATATATATTGAAGGTCTCCATGTGAAGTACTTAGTTCAATTACATTAAGCAAATAGAAAATAGTGTATTTAAAATCACAGAATTGTTTGGATTGGAAAGGACCTTTAAAGATCACATAGTTCAGCCCCCACTGTAATGCACAGAAACCTCTTCCACCAAATCTAGATGAGATTGCTCAAAGTGCCATCCAGCTGGCCTTGAACACTTCAAAAGATGGGGAAGTTGCTGTTGCCCAGCTTCTCTGGGCAACCCGTCCCATTGTCTCACCCCCCTCATCATTAAAATATTTCTTCCATGTATCCAATCTAAACCTCCCCTCTTTCAGTTTAAAACCGTTGTTCCTTGTCCTGTCACTACAGGTCCTGGCATAAAGGCTCTCCTTTCTTATAAGCCCACTTAAAGTACTGAAAGACCACAATACAGTCTTTCTGGAGCCTTCTCTTCTCCAGGCTGAACAATCTCTCAGCCTTTCCACACAGAAGTGGTATTCCAGACTTCTGACAATTTTCATGGCCCTCCCATGGACCCACTCTGACAGTTCCATGCCTTTCTTGTACTACCAGCCCCAGGGCTGAATGCAGATCTCCAGGTGGAGTCTCGCAAGAGTGCAGTGGAGGGGGAGAATTATCTCCTTTTACAAACTGGCCATGCTGCTTTGCATGCAACCCAGGGTGTGGCTGTCTTTCTGGGTTGCAAGTGCACATCGCCAGCTCAAGTCCAATTTTTCATTCACCTGTATACCCAAGCCCTTCTCTTTAGGACTGCTTTCTATTCATCTATCCCACAGCCTAGACTGATATCAGGGGTTGTTCCAACCCAAGTGCAGGACTTGTCTGGTTGAACTATACAAAATTTTTCTACTGAAGTCTGTCCAGGCCCTCTGGATAGCATCGGTTCTCTCAAGTGTATCAACTGCACCACTCAGTTTGGTGTCACCCAAAAACTTGCTGCAGGTGCACTCAGTCTATGCCATCGACAAAGATATTGAACAACTTTGTTGACTGTATGGACCTCTGAGGGATTCCCCTTATTGCTGGTTTCCACCTCAACATTGAGATATTGACTGTAACTCTTTGGAGGTCGTCATCCAGTCAACTCCTTATCCATCAAACAGTCTATCCATCAACCCAATACCCATCAACTCCAATTTACAAGTAATAATGTGTTGCCCTGGTTTTTGCTAAGCCTTCTGTTTTAACCTTGGAGTCAGATTCTTGCTCACAGTTTCATGTAAATAATAGCCAATGTTTACTTAACGGTATTTTCTGTTTTTCATTCCTTTTGTGATAAGAGAACTTTGATGAGCATCTTTTTTCTCCAGTGGGATTGAGAAGGAAGTGACATGTCCTCCAATCCCTTGTGCAGTTGAAAAATGTATAAGACGTGATATATGTAAATAATAAAGGGTCTTTCCCCTCCTTTCTGCTGAACCTGGCAGGTGTGAGAGCGTCTTTATTGTGTTTTCCCAGACACAATAATGTTCTATGGGACCACATCAAAGGCCCTAGAGAAATCAAAGTAGAAGACATCAGTTGCTCTGCCCTTATCCACCAACACAGTCACTCCACTTATAGATTAGTCAGGCATGACTTGCCCTTGGTCTAATAGCTGTCTAATCACCTCTGTCTTCCACATATCTTGAAATAGCTTCCAGGAGTAATGGGTCCTTGCTCATATCAAGCACAGAGGTGAGACTAACTGTTGGTAGTTTTCAGGGCACTCATTTTCACCCTTTTTTAAATGGGTATGATGTTTTTATTTTCTCAGTCACTAGGGACTTCATCTGAATAATCCATCTGTTTTAGCTTAGATGACTGCCATAGGAAAGAATTATTCTCTCCTACATGAAACAATCTCTCACACAGAATATATAGAGACTTTAGGGCAATAGTTCAGATATAAATATTATAACATAAATATATAAGTTACCTGTTCTTTCATTCCCAGGTCCTTACTGCTCTCTTTTATGATCAAAAAGTGTTGTTTTTTCATTATTTCTTTCCTCTTCTTGGCATTCACATATTGGGAATTGGTCAAACAGCCCAGTAGACATTCCACAGAAGAAACAAGAACATCTTGACTTCTGTCCACTCAGGTGGACAGAACTGATTAAGCTAAAAAATTCCTAATGCTTTTGAAGAAAGATTCATTCGATGGCTACATACAGAAGAAGTAAAATGATACAAGAAGAGTAGATGCTGACATTTTCATTTTGACATCTATCATTTCTATGCCCTGCATGAAGAAAAAAGAATCACACAAAGAAGCACATCTTTTATAAAATTTTATTCAACCATCTATGATTTAGATTACACTTATTAAAAAATAGTATTGTAGTTGTGTGTCTGGAATTTTGCCAGGCTGACTGTAAGACAAAGGAGTTAGGGATCAGGAAGCTGAAAAAGCACTGAGAAAATTTAAGGAATATATATGTAGCTTCAACCCAGATGGAGCTTTGCATATGACCTAAGTTACCAGATAGGGAAGCACAAATATATAAGACCCTGTAACCCATGGCCAAAGGGTTTATCTCTCTGTGATCAAACCCCCAATTCTCTATAGCTGGTGGCTTACTGTCAGAGAAAATTGCTGCTGACATGTGACAAAGTACACAAATTGAAGCCAAGCAAGATAAGAAAAACAAAAACATACACAGAAGTAAAATTGTTGAGGGAATAATAGTTACAAAATTAAAGGAAGAAACAAACAGAATCAAACAAACAAAAATCCCACAAAACCAGAAGAGCAACTGACAAGTTTTCTTGAGCAATAAAGTCCTAAGAAAAAAACACAGAGGATCAGTAGATGGGTATTTAGCAAGATTGAGGATCAGCCCTCTGCAAGGAGTAGAGGCAGTACTTTTACAGCTGACTGATGAGCGCCTGGCCAGCAAAAACTCATCTGGTGTCTCATCAGGGCCACTCAGCAAATTAATGCTAAGTGTAGTAGCATGAATTTTCTATCAGCTCTGTATATGAGACAGTAAATAATTGCTTTGAACATTTAAGCTGTATATCCTGCTTGCAGGATCTCTGTGAATGGTAAAAGATTCCTGAACATAAGTGACCCAGTTAAGGAGGTTGCAGTTCCCCATGTTACACTGGGGAACAACTTCTGCATGTGAAATATAGCCCCTCCCTCTGAGGTTTTCACTTACTTGCACACTTTGATACAGTCTGTGAATGAACTCAGTGTATGGTAGTTACTGCTCTGACCGAGACCATCGAGTCAATTTGCTCCAAGAAAAACAGAACAGACAATCCTGGAACTCCAGAAACCAGATAAAAACAAAGCCTAGGAAATTCACAACATGTTTCTATGCTTGTGCCAGCACTACTTTTTCTTCTTGGTAGATTCTACAAAGTTGACATTCATTTCTGAGGTAATTGCTGTGCTTTCTGGAAGTTCAATTATGTCTTACAATCCCAAAGACAATGTGCCAAAGTAACCAATGTTACTATAATTAGTTCTTTACAAGATGAAGATGTTTATTTTTTTATGTCTTCTTCTTATTTCATTCATCTTTTCTTAAATCTTTCCCACATTTCAGCAATTTCTACTGAGTCACTAATGAGTTCAGATCTATATTCACCCCCACAGGAAGATTCTAAGTGTGAAACAGATCTCTCAGGTAACAGACATTTCAATATCCTTTCTTTTGATAAGTCTCTATGCAACAAGAGCTAAAATGTTTGGTTTTCCATGTATATAATATTTTGCTAATTTTATTCACTGTTTGATCTACTAGTTACATGATAGCTTGCTGAAATAGTGGTAAAGAACATGTATTAAATCTAAATGGCTTTTTACTACTAAACCAATGCCTTTGCCAGTAGTTCTTCAACATTTTATTTAATAAACATAACTATTTATGTCTATGTATGTTTTTATGCATATATTCCATTATATGCACCTAATTAAAAGCTTTATTTTGAGCTTTAAGAAAAGCACTGTAGCTTTGACATCTAAAACATTTTCCCAGTAGCCTCAGTCCATGTTGTGTGTTTTATCACCTACTAAATAGCCACAGGCACTGATCAATACAACAGCAGAACCACTTGTCATTAATCTCAATCTGTTCTAAGTCAGCACCCTGTTACTTTCAACTGAGAATTTTTAATATATATTTAAGGTATCCTTTTCTTATTCTTTAGCATTGTACTTTTCCTACTCATCCCCTAACACAGGAACTGAGATTTTTTTTCTGGTGACTTCTATTTGAACCCAAAAATAAAATTCAAGATAGTCAAGGTTTTGGTTCCTTTCTTTTAGCAAATGCATTTTCAGCACTGCAGTACTACATTCTTGAAATAATAACAGTAAAATGCAGAGGGTCTGGCATCCATTTGAATTAGCTTTTCTAATAGTTATTATCATTCCACATATTAGAGAGCTGTGGGGATTTTTTTGGAAAATGATAAATTGAAATCATAAACTTTAAAGCCATGCCTTGAAAAATAGAGGTTTAGATATTTATTCTATCCCTTAAGTGTTTTCTAGCAATAAGTAATTGCCCTGAACCCAAAACTATAATAACATCTAAATAGCCATCAGACTTTCTAGACTTTGTGAATGCATTCATTTAACATAAGCTATTTTAAAGCAAGACATTAAAACTAAGAGGCCCTTGACTTGTTTAGAGTCAATAGGGAGAAATCTACCTACAGAGGAGAGGGCTTACCTTAGTAAGTTGAAAAGACAGGATAAACGACCATATAATGTCAGTGAGACAGAATATCAGATTTCTTATCCAACATTACAAGATCTGCTCAACAAACAGTAGTCTTTGTGTTTTGCAGTCTTTGGTACTAGCAACAAGAGCTTGTATTCATCTCACATAACTTTAGCCATTAAGAAAAATTAATTAATGCGATCACAGTATGGGTTTCTAGGTGGAATCAATCATCCTTTGACAATGCCTCTCTCATTTCCTTTCCAGTGGTTACAGAATGAGATAACCAGAATAATTTATATGATTAAGATTTGCATGGCTAAGCTTAAGGTGACTTCGAACCTTGACAAACGTTAAGTGCTCCTCACAGAGAGCAAATTTTGCATTGCTTAGAGCGAATAAGTAACAGATCTTTCACATGTTAGTAACACACAGAAGCTACTTTCTTGACTGTCGAAATAATTAATGTGAAATCTCATCACCACAGTTGATAAACAAACCAACCTTGTTTGAAACAGAATCACAGAATCAAAGAATCATAAACAAGTTTGGGTGGGAGAGAGCCTATAAAGGTAATGTAGTTCAAACATCCCTGCAAAGAGCAGAAGCATTTTTAACTAGATCAGATTGCTCAGAGCCCAGCCTGATCTCAAATGTTTCCAGGGATGGGGTATCCATCATCTCTTTGGGAAAGCTGTTACAGTTTTTCACCACCCTCAAAAAATTTCTGCCTTATATCATAGAACATAATAAAGTATTTAATTTTCTGAACTGCCTCTACAAATTGAGTCCTATCCTCTGTCATAAAGTACATTCAATATTATCGTCAGACTGTTTTGCCCAAAGTGGCATTACATACCCCAAATTTTCCAAAAGAAGCTTAAGTGACATCAGAATAATCTCAGAATCATAGAATGGTTTGGGTTGGAAAGGACCTTAGAGATCCTGGGCAGCGACACCTCTCACTAGTCCAGGGTGCTCAAAGACCCATCCAACCCGACCTTGAACACTTCCAAGGTTTAAAAATTTTCTTGGGATAACTGTAGCCAAATATCATACATACAAAATGTAATTAAAGCCACTTTATTTTAAAGGTTAGTTAAAAGTATAATTCATTATAAGAAACAAATATTTACAATTTTCTCATAAAAAGAGCAATTTTTTACCAGAACAGGAGAACTACTTGGGTATTTCTGCTGATAAAACAAATCCTAATGTAGGAATTGATACAAGCAATTAATCTGTCATGATTTAACTAGCTTGAAAGTGATTAATTTTGAGTAATTGTGCTCATCTAGTAGGCTTTTACTTAATTATCCTAGAAAGCAAAACAAAGCACAGTTTACACAGATGTGTGTATCTGTATTGGGCTCCACTTGAATTGACTGTGACAGAAAGCTGAAGTATCAACATTTCCCATTCAGGGCTGAGAGGGATGGCTCTTTCTGCCAGATCAGCATGAGAGAGAATAATCCTGTGGGACAAGGACTCTCATTTCCCAATAAATTTGAACAATGCCTGCTGTATTGATGCCTCGTGATTCTTTTTTCTGTTTTCTATCATACTGTAACTAAAAAAAGTCTTCAAAACATTTCTAAGGCTTAAAATCTTTCTAGAAACAAAGAGGCCCTAAAGCTCATGGTATTTCTTCCATTTATCTGAGGTAAATGGGCAAGAAATGTTTCTGTATGTACAGAAACCATCTCTGAAAATTGTTCACAAAATTATGTGCAAGCAATCTCTTGATATCTTATGTGTAACACAGGACTTGTGTGTAACACCAGCAAATGGGCACCACTGGTTGTAAGAACAGGCCAAGACATCCTGGAGATGCTACAGAGCACATAACAGCAGAACCTGTCTAGTGACCAAAAACAACCTGTACAGAATATGCACTTGTCATCATCCACACCCACTTCCAGCATTCTTCCACACTAGGCACAGGACCTAAGTCTCTTCTGCAAGTTAAAGTTAGGGGTTTTTTAAGGGAAAGTTATTTAGAGAATATATGTCTATAGAATCTGTCTATATCATTCACAGATTCCTCAGCTTGTCCATTCGGGGGTGTTCTTGTGGGGTCCCACGACCTTCTGAATGGATTCCAGCAGAAAATCACTCGGCGAGCCACTACACTCACACAAACACACACACTGGATAGCTTCTTCGACAAGTCGACGGCAAAGAGGTGGGAAGGGTCTCTGTGTAGTTTATTCCAGCCCCATGAGTGAAGGGCTCCATCAACGAAAAGACCCAGAACAATGCGGGGGTGTCCAGGATTATATATGGGGGCAGGGAAAGCATCAGGGACCAATGTTCTGAGGGCACAGGGGTGATACATAGGCAGGACTGGGGTACAGGAGCCAACGGGGAAACTTTGAGGGAGTGGCAAAGAACAAGGACCAATGGAACAGGAGGGAAGGGAGAGGTTTCTGGATCTGGGGCTATAGCGGAGAAGGGGGCAGGGAGGCCAACTGGCCAACTGGGGAAGCAGGACTGAGGTACATTAACATAATGAAACAGAGCAGCCTGGGAGAGGCCTGTTCTGTCACCGTAACCTGGGAGGATTTCTATCTCTAGGAACAATCCCACCAAGGGGCTCCCTTGGTCTCTTGTGCTATGGGCTCACTGGGCCACACATCAGCTAGCTCCAAAACTAGAATTACTGGAGTCTTCTAAACACAGTGCTGTGTCAAAGCTAATTAACTGCTACTGAACAGAGGAGGCAGTCAGCTTGGGAGCAACCTTTCACTGACACAGCCTTGTCTTTTCAGGTATTGAAACTTCCAAACCATATTATCATTATAATAGCACCACATACACAAGCTAAGGTGTCTTTTATGGGATGGTATTGGCTAAAACACACAGGGGCAGCTCAGCTGCTGTTCTGGGTCTTCAGTGTTGCCATTCATTAAACAAATGTAGGGTGAAGAAAGATAAGAGCAATGCCATGTCTTAGTGGTGCGGTACTGAAGAAGCTGAACAAAGGAGAGTCAGAGTTGCTCCAAATCTTGCACCATTTTCTGAAACGAGCAGTGCCACATGCCTGTGTAGGTACAGGACAGGCATGAGTTTCCATGATTCTGAAGTCAGTGATAGAGGTAGAATGTAAATGAGGGAGGACATAGTGGAAAAGGCAGAGCCATGAGGTACACCTAAACGAGTCTGGGAATCTCAGTTTTGAAATAGAAATATTCTCTATTTTGGCTATAAGAACTTCCAATGTGTTGTTTGTGTATGTAAATGTGTATTTTATGCAAGATGCTTGTAAATTAAGTATTGTTTTTGCAGTATGGAACACTATTTATCTCGTGCCTCTGTCCATCTGATAACACATCCCCTCAACTTTCACCGTATACAAAAATATAGAAGACACAGAAGACATCATTAGTGTCTATAAAAAAAAACAAACTAGATGCCAAGGAGTCAAGAAAACTGAGACAACTTCTTCTTAGTGGTACCCAGTAACAGGGAAAGTGGCAACAGACATTAACAGAATTATGGGAAATTCCACTTTAAAATAAGGGAGCTCTCACTGTGATGGTGGTCAAACACTGCGAGAGGCTTCTCAGCGTCCATCCTTGGAAATACTCAAACCCCAGCTGGCCAACCTGCTCTAGCTGACCCTGCTCTGAACAGAGGTTGGACAAGATGATTCCCAGGGCTGCCATTGCCATTCTACCTTAGTTGCTCTGTGACTCCACAGTCTGTCAAGTATTTACACCCTACACTGAGAACAGCAAGTACTACTGATTTTCATTCCTAGACCAGACATACCTCACCCTAATTGAGGACATAACTATGTTATGATTCCTGAATAGTTTATCACTCTTCATCTTAGATTAAATTTGCTGCAATTTTTTTTTGTGTGCTTTGAATTAGGTTAAGTAAAGGGTTAAGGTTTAAGTAAAAAAAAGATTGCATGAAATACTTCTTAATAAAAGTGTTATTTGACTGCAGTCATTTAAAGCTAATGCAGAGAAATATAATAATTAGGTAACAGAGTTGATTTGGGATCCAAGGAATAAAATGTCAACAGGGAATACCAGCAATTGATCTATATGTTTGATTTTGAGTTTCAACTGAAATACAAAATGTAAGAAGATAGAAGGACATGATAAAACAACATATGTAATTACATCCTGAGCTCTACTGATCAGCATATGCTGTTGTACTAAAGTGCATAGTTGATATTCACGCCTACCTTGTTTTAAAGAGAACAATCTGGCCTCAGAGAAAACACCAGAAGAACTGGTTTCTTACCACATGCCTGGGGAACCATGATCAAATAAGGAACAGATATGATTTTACATGATAAATACAGGTTTTATAAAAATACTAAAGGCTAAAAGAGTAGGATGTTTGGGGTTTTTTTCTTTGGTCCAACTGTAAGGATTTCTAGACAAGTGCATTTATTGATTACAGTGGCACTTTCCTAGAAACTGGATCCATCAAAGTATTGTGAGTAGCAATACTCCATGTTGCAGAGGCAGACTACTAAAAACTCTTTATCATATCAGAATATGTAGTCATTTATAACAGATCTATAAAGTAGGCGTGCATGTAAATGAAACAAAATAATCCTAAATCCTTCCCAGTTTGCTGCCATAAAATTCTTCATTTTACTTTACTGGCTGCACTTACACCTATCCCACATTCAATGCATAAGTTTACTTATTTTACAGATATTTCTTCTATTTGATAGATCCATTAAGCTAATACAGCAAAAGATCTGGTCTTGATCTACAGTGTCTTCCTAATTTTGTTAATCAACAGTGCATTGCTGCAGGGAACCTGCAACAGTGGCCTGTTTTCTGGTCTCACAGCCCAAAAAGCCAACTGCATCCTGGGCTGCAGCAAAGGAAAAGTGTCCAGCAGGTCGAGGGAGGTGATTTTCCACCCCTACTCCATTCTCGTGAGACTCCACCTAAAGTACTGCATCCAGCTCTGGAGTCTTCAGTACAGGAAAGACATGGATCTGTTGGTGCAGATCTAAAAGAGACCCACAGAAAAGATCAGAGGGATGAAACACCTGCCCCATGAGGAAAGGCTGAGAGAGCTGGGTTTGTTCAGCCTGGAGGAGAAGGCTCTGTGGAGACGTAGCAGCATTTCAATACCTAAAGAGGGCTTAGAAGAATGATGTGGACAGGCTCCTTAGTAAGGCCTCTAGCAATAGGACAAGAGCTAATGGTTTTAAAGTAAAAGAGGATAGATTCAAACTAAATACAAAGACCACATTTTTTACAATGAGGGTGATGAAATACTGGCACAGGTTGACCAGAGAGGTGGTAGATTACCCATCCCTGGAAACATTCAGGATCAGGTTGCATGGGGTGTTGGACAACCTGATCTAGTTGAAGAGGTCCCTGCTCATTGCCAGGGTGTTGGACTAAGTGATCTTTAAAGGTACCTTCCAACCCAAAATATTCTATGAGTCTATGAACAGTGACAACAGTGGCCTTGGTCTGGAAAACCTCTCTGCTTTTCACACTGCTATTCAGCTCAGGAAACTTCTTAATTACCCATTCAGTGTGAAAATACCCTGAGATACTCTGACAGTGGAAACCCTTTCCCTTCCCACCAAGGACAAGTAAACTTGCAAGAAGCTGAGAGGATGTTCATAAACTTTAAGCATCAGACAAATCTGCAAAACACATGAAAAAAGGTACTGTTTTGGGAAACAGAAGCGAGCATGTTCTGGAGATGACGGTCGCTGCTTTATGGACTGGAAGTGAAAATGGAATCAGTAAGGGATCAGAAGCAATGTTACTTACATGGTATATGTGCATGTGTTTTCTATACTACCACTGATGATCTAGAAATGAGATGGAGTGCGGTCTCAGAAAATTTGATACTTAATTTTAAGGAGTGGTCATCATGCCGGGTGACAGACCCAAGATGAGTTTGAGTTAGCAGTTCTCGCTTATTGCAAGATACGTGTCAGCTATTGGGTCATAGTATGACCAAAGTGTGGATAGAAGTCTGAAGGGAATTTTTAGTCTACTCTGTTTAGCATTGGTGAGGCTTAACCTGGAATGCTGTGAGGTATAATTAAGGCGGCAGTCACAAAATCCAGCTTGGGAGCTTTTATATAGATATTAAGACACTTGTTTGGAGTTTGAGATTTGGCTAGACAAAACCACTGCTAAAGTGATCTAGAGTGAGTAAAAGTCCTGCTTAAAATAGGAGGCAGGAATACATGACCTACATAAGTCCCTTCCAACTCATTCTTTGATGACTCTGTAAAATACTGATTCAAAATATATCATTTTGTTCTCCTTGGTTTTGCTTAGCTGAAAAACTGAACAGAGAAGACAGGAGAGTTAAATCCTATATGTAATGTAACATATTCCCCACTCCTGATGTAGTAAATTAGGTAAAAAACAGAAGTAGCTGTGTATTCAGAATGTCAGAATTTTTATTCACTTTTTCTTTTAACTTTAGTTCTCCAGTAAAAAAGAGAAGAATTACAAAGCATAAAGAAACTAATAAAGGAAAGCTGGACTAAAAGTGATCATGTATGCTGCAAGATGTTTCTTACCATTTTTTTTGTAAAAAGTGGACTGGAGCAACCAGTCTTTGTTATCATCATTTTAAAAGTCCTGGCTTTAATGATCATATAGGTAACACAAACTGAATTCTTCTGTATTAGTTTCAATTAAAAAAAAAAGTAGAATTTTTTTTTAAAGAAACTCAAAGGATAAGAGATTAAATAGATTAATACTTCCTCGACATAACAAAACTTAAAAAAAGTTGATTTCCATGTCTCTACAGACAAAAAATAAAGAGAATTTGCAGGTAAATTTGCAGATGACATGGATATATTTCAATATTTTAAATGACTTCTAATTAACACATTTATCAAAACTTAAAATAGATGTTAATTTTATGATGCTTAACCCAAAGAAAATACTATGTATATTCTCACAGAATATTAAATATGTTAATTAATTTAATATAGTAAATTCTTCTTCTTCTTCTTCTTCTTCTTCTTCTTCTTCTTCTTCTTCTTCTTCTTCTTCTTCTTGNTTATTATTATTATTATTATTATTATTATTATTATTATTATTATTATTATTATTAAGCAGTCCTGCAGTTCTCATGCTAGATAGTACAAGCCTAAAAGTAGAAGACAGTCTTCTCTTGCTTCAGTTGTGGTCATATGAAGGAATAAAAAAAGTCTGAAAATTCTGATACGACAAAATCTCCAGAATGATTGGTTCCCTCAGGAATTTATATTCTTGAACCCAGAAACCCTCAGGAAAAAACAATGCTAAACTGTGCTGCCATTGCCACAGTCCATAACTCCAGCCCTATTCAACTGCAGAGTTCAGGAGTATGAATATCTCCACTCCTCTGGCATACAGCTTGTCTGAGCAATAAAATAATGCTATACCCATTTATCATGCCTCTTGCTCATATTTTTCATCTGTGCTGATGAAATTCCATGGTATGTGTAACTTTACTCCCCTGAAATGACTGCAACACAGGTATCAAAGTTAGGATTGTTTCAGATATAAATTTTGTAGTTAAAAAGAACGAGGGTGGTTTTTCTAAAAATATTTTTGTTAGAAAACAGTGACTTATCAGAACTAAAATTGTCGGCAAAAACAAATTAGCTTGAAGACATATTTATGAACAATGTCTTTCAGGTTTGCCATAGAAAATTTCAAAGGGAAAAAATGAAGAGTCATCCTAGCACAGTCCAAAGGCTAAGACTTCAAACAGAACAAAGCTATGGCTTTATGTTGCATCTCTTAACTACCCCAGCCAGTACACTGTGCGGTCAGGATGCTTCTGTCTCTCCTCTGGCAAAATGAATTTTTAATTATTTGTGCAAAATTTAGATAGGTCCAACATTAGAAAAAGAGAAACCAGTCGATGCCAAACTTGCTGACTAGTACATCCAGGCACCTTGTGAACCCTTTTTTCAAACTAGCAAAGAGAGACTTTTACCTTTTCTTACTTAAACTTCTCTTATCCATATCACAGAGGAGTATTTCAAACACTATTTTTTCTACTTCTTTTTTTCTTTTATCTTGTGGCATTCTCGTTCCTTCTTTTCCATAAATTTTTAGAAACTGTGTGTTTCTCTGAAGTTAGCAGGGAGACAAGGAATTATGTCACATTTCTTCATTGTTGGCATTACTTCTTTATCCTCTTCAGCTGATTATTGGTGGATTCACAGTTCATTTCTTCTAGCGTGTGCATAGCAGCTGGGCATAACTCAGCCTCTTCAAGGTAGCAAATACCTGCTTTCACATAAAATGTGTGTCCTGACAATCCTATTAGAGGGTATCTGGAAGGAAGTTTCTTCAAAAGGATAGTGACCACTCAGTTTGTTTAAGTTCCTGCTCAGATGGAATTTGACCCGGAAATTTTGAATTTTTAATCCAACATCGTAAAGTTCTCATGTTACACAGCATACCTGGAATCTAAATATAAGACTTTTGCAAAAGCAAAGTAGAGAATTTTGAGAACTACTTCTAAACTTTGCAAAATGAATTCCATTGTAGTAACTGAGTGACCCATTCTCTAATATACTGCTGGTATCTAGGGGTGTACAGATGTACTTATGATAAAAGAATTAGACAACACTCTCACTAGGGCTAGTTTTAGCTTGGAAATAAAGATAGGAGCTGAATTACTATGGATAGTGTCATAATTTAATCCCAGCTGGCAACTAAGCACCACCCAGCCTCTCTGTCACTCCCCTCACAGTGGGATGGGGGAGAGAAGAAGAGAAAAAATGAGAAAACTCATGGGTTGAGGTAAGAACAATTTAATAAGTAAATTATAAGCTGTACATGCAAGCCCAACAAAACAAGGAATTTGTTCACTGCATTCTGTTGGCAGGCAGGTGTTCAGCCATCCCTAGGAAAGGCGGGCTCCGTCACACGTCACCGTAGTAAGGGAAGACAAGTGCCATCACTCCAAACATCTCCCCTTTCTTCTTCCCCCAGCTTTAAATGCCAAATATAGTGCCACATAACGTGGGATATCCCTTTGGAAAGTTGGGGTCAGCTGTCCTGGCCTCACTGAGGATGGCTGGGTATGCACAAACAGTTGGGAAGACACATGGCCAGGACAGCTGACCACAACTTCCAGAGGGATGTCCTCACACTGGTGGCGTGGTGTGAGGAACAGAAAGGGCTCTAACTCTCTGTAAGCACTGCTCAGCAATAACTAAAACGTCTTTGTGTTATCAACAGTTTCCAGCACAAATGCAAAACATGGCCCCATAAAAGCTACTGTGAAGAAAATTAACTCTATCTCAGCCAAAACCAGGACAGATGGAGGGCCTGGTTTCACCATTATCATTGTTGGAAAGAAGCAAAATTTTCCCATTACTTGCAAAAGAAGTACATGTAAAGTGAAAAAGAGAGAAAGCATCAATAACAATATGAACAGCAATAAAACAAAATGGTTATTCCCTTCTATCTGAATTTTTCAGTCTGCATTTGGAACACTCTGCCCAGTTAGGAGCCATTCCAATACAAAGCAGACAAACAGGAGATTGCCCTGTGGAGGGCCACCAGGTTGGTCAGTGTGCTGGAGCACAGGATGTAAGAGAAGACACTAAGGTATTTGGGTTTGTTTAGTTGTAAGAAAAGGTCAGTAATTTTACTGATGTCTTCAACTACATTTTGGATAGTTATGGAGAACAACTCAAACTCCATTTGGAGAGGTATCATAAAATAAATTCCTACTAAATATTAAGAAACAAAAGTCACCATGAAGGCAGCCAAATACTATAGCATGTTGCCAAAAGAGATGTCAGAACCTTCATTGTTGGAGGTGTTTGAAAGGCAGCAACCTGAGCAACTTGACAAACACTAAAGTTCCCCTGCTTTGAGTCAGGGGTTGGACCAGATGATGTAAGGAGCCCCTTTCAACCAAATGATTCTTTGGTTCTGTTACTCATCCTTTTAGTGAGGAATGTATCCTCCCGATACGTCTCAGTTTTCTTGGGACTACAACTCCATTCCTGTCCTTGAGTCTTTCTCTGTGTACCCAGGGAGACCTGCATCTATATATTTTTCTACCAGCAATCACAAACATTTGGCTCAGTTAATAAAAAGCAATATTTTATCTCTTTGAGAAATATATCCTTTATTTCAGTGTGACCCAGTGTAATGACTGCACAGGAAACAATATTCCACAAACAATTAAATTGGTCATTTATCTCCTTCTAATGTATGTTTGTAATCAATAAAAATTACCAACTATGCCATTACTTCCAATAACAGTATGCCCACTTTAATTACAAAAAAACTGATAGGGAACAGGATTCATCTAAGGCTGACAAATTAGGATAGACATTCACTGTATATGTTTATTCCCAAACATTTTATCACAATGAGGAATTGTCAAAGGAGATAAGTAGACACTGTGTAACTGAAAATATTGAATGATTCAGCAACCCTTGACTATAAAATCTTGTTACGGACTATACCATTTTTTATAAAACCTACAGAGACAACATATTTGAAAAAATGAAACAGACCTAGGGCCCTGAAATTGAAATCATTACTGTAATTTCTGAATTATAGACAGTAACGGTATTAAGTATTTCTATTAAAAATAAAATACTCTTCTTGGGTCTGTCTGTAAGACAGCAATTTTCAAGATCGGTAACTGTCACTGCTGAACCATAAGAGATTTCATGTGTGGTCACCAGATAAAAATTAGTGGGTATTACTCAGTTTTTCTGAATTACGCTGATATTACTCTGACCATTATGAATATTCTGCTATGACATCTTAAAAAACCCCAAACACAAGAGCTTCTCATAGAAACCATATGTTTCTGTACTTCAGTATACATTCCATACCTAAAGATATTGTCCCATTTGATTAAAATGGAATAAGAATTCTCTTGCATCTTTAAAACATTCCATTTAATATAATATGTTTTGAACATGGCTGTGAAGAACCTCCCATGCCATGAATTAGAGAAGAATAAATAAAATAAAACAAAATCAGATTTCTAGGAAATAGTCACATTTGCGGGAAAGTGCAACAACCATATGTGAATTCTGAATATGGACCTTATTTTGGTGGGCATGTATGGAGAGGGTGTTTCTCTCAAGGTGGATCTCCCCTAGAGACTGGTGAGAAACAAGATGTTTATGGCACAGATTGAAACTCAATAATATAGTGCTTTTAAAAAATCACCCAGTCTGCAGTTTTTATATGGGTATTGACCTTATAAAATACTCCTTTGAGTACCCAGATAATGTTTTACTTACAAGTAGTTTTTAGTAAATTAATGTTTAATAGGAAAGTCAGCTAGGAATAGTGCATTTAATTTCAGCTCAAAATAGTTGTTTTTTTCTGATACAAACTCCTTACCTCACTTTTTTCCCTGATTTCCTCTTTACAAACAAAATAATGATGTGGTAGCAGGACTCAGCATGCCACCTGGTAGATGGGAGGTTAAAAGTATGAGTCATGAAAGCAGTGACTTGGTATGACTGATGTCAGTGATTACTCTTGCCAGACTAATTGGCCAGACTTGTGAATTTCTCAGATTCCTCAGCTCACATCCAGGACTGATTTCTGCAAGGCAGGACCCTTGACCCTGGGAAGCATTCAGTTTTTATTTGAACTGGAGCTGAAGGAAGACTTCATTACACTTTCTGATTAAAAGTGGCTACAAAAGGCCTTTTCCTTGATCTAACCAAATGCTGCTGTGATCAGCATGCCATCTTTTGATATGGAAAGGAGGATATCTTTGTGCAGAAGGTCAATAAGAATTGAATACTTATACATTATTCCAACCAAACTCAGCTAAGAAAGTTACCAGTTGGCAAAGTTCACAACTTTGGAGAACAGCTAACAGCAACTGTGGTTCTAATTTGTGTTAGAAACAGAAACACGAAAACAATACAGAGTGTATTGATTTAACAATCAAGAAGAAAGGTAATTAATGGGAAGAAAAAAATTGACATGGGTCAGTGCTTTTTGTCTTAGGATATAACTGATGTCCACTTACAGACTATCTTTACAAATTCAGGTATGAGTAACAGGTTTGACTTTTTTGTACAAAAGTTCCAAATAACAAATGTTTTGCTCACAGAAATAATATTTGTTTACCAGAGTTAGGTAAGAAAGTAGCTTTGCAGGGGTTAAAATAAGGCTGAAATAAAGTTAGGAAATTTACTCCAAAAGAAACAAGTATTCAGCCTTCTACAATATTTATTATGGCACTAATGGTAAATAAAGTACATTTTCTTGCTCCCCCTGCCACAGATCATCCATTAGTGCAGACTTGAATGAGCTACCCCATAAAATCCTTAGCATACCAAATAATCCAAATGAATATACAGGACTGACAGGTAAATAAACATCGTCCAACCTTAAATGTATTTCTTATTCTACTTCCTACAGGTTTATACCATTTGTATTGATTTTTTTCCAGACAAAGTAATAACCACAGCATAAGATCACTCTCCAGGGTACTACCTTTTTTCATTTACAAGTCTGAAATATTTTTCCTAGTGACTTAAATATTTACACAAACAAAATTAGTCCATTTTGACAGATGCTTAGTAACACTTAATTCTGGATACATAGAGATAGAAATAAGGGAATTTTTGTCCATAAAAGTCTTCAGACTAGCTCAGTCAGTGGAATTTAAACTCATGCTTTAATATTGGGAAAACCAGAAGTGGTTTAGAAGGTCTGAGAAAGATAAACTTGTTTAAAATTGCAGATCTGAGTAGCCCATTCTGTATTTACTTCCTGTCGTCTAAACATAGCCAACAGGGCCTCCTGAATGATCACAATTGATATGATTGGAAAAATATCTCAAACTATGACAGCCACTATTTTTTTTTTTTAAATCTTTAAAATAAATGGGTTTTTTTAAAGTCTGGAAAAATGTAAAAAATTTATACTATTTTAAATTAATTTTTAAATGGACAGAAATGGTCTCCTTAACTTAATGGTCCATTAAAATAGCTCCAATATTTATGTCCCTATAGGAACTAAAAGAGTCTTACATTAAATCCAACATTAATGTACTGCTGGTTGCAGGTCTGCATACAACCATTCCTACTGCAACACACTCAGTTGGTTTGTTACCTAAATATCTTTTCCTGGCTATGCCTCTTTTTCAATGGGCACACATTTGTTTATGCAATACAGATATACAGAGAATCTGAAGTTTCTTCCTCTACTAAATCCACTAAAGCAACTGAGCTGTAGCAAAAGGGGTGCAAGCAAATCTTGTGTGATCTGCAGTAGCCAGATGCTGCATATCAATATGTCTCAAAGTCCAGAAATCATAGAGAGAGGATATTGATTTCATGTCATCTTTGCAGGCATACCCTTATAGCAGACAGGTAAAGACCAGATAGCACGTCTGAATTCCCCACTCTTTCATGGGTTTAGACTTACATAGCAAATAGAACTGGTAATCACAACTTCAACCACTCAATGGTAGATATTCTGAAAAAAATTACATCTTGAATTACTAATCTTGTCAGATACTCCAATTATTTCAGTTTATAGACTGAAATAATTGTCTTGTTTGCATAAAACAAGGACAAAAGAAAATGATATGCAATGATTGAATCAAAAAATGCATTGACACCAAAGGATATGAATTTGTCTTGCAAGGCAGGCATCACCTCAAAGATATTTATGTGTCCTTCCCTTTAACCACTTTACAGTTAAAATAAGTAACAGAGACTTAGCTTTAAGATCTTGGTTTGTTTTTTGGGTTTTTTTAAAAGAACGTCTGATTCAACATTATCTTGTTAATGTGGAAAATGCCCTGAAGAGCTCAAATCCCAGTAGAAGTGCCCTGGAAGCAGACCCACCCATGTGCCTGCATTGCTGCTGCTAAGCAACAAGAACAAAAAACACAACACAAGTCAATTCTCATTTAAAGAACCTAAAAGATGCTAATTTCATTCTTGCTTTGGAAACAGAAAGGAAATTAATGCAAAGTGAACAAAAAACCCACAAGGTTTTTTTTTACTACCTTTCTGATAAGACAGTAGGTTTTTTATTAACAATTTTTCTGGGCAAAAGGGAATAAAGATTTGCTGCTATAATTAGCCACATGGATCAGCAGTTCACATGATGATTAGTACAATGAAATCTAAATCAGTGATCAGACTGAAATATTGCTCTATCTGTTCTCAGCAGAAATGTAAGTGTGAACTTCAGCCAAAGAGTTTAATGACTCTTTCAAGAAAATCAAAGCTGATGTAGAAGTTTAAATGTAAAGAAAAAGAAAAAAAAATTCCCAGTGCAAAATATAAGAAGACAGCAAATACCACATTGCTCTTAGGCTGTTTTCTCCCATATCCCATTTATAATATAACGCAATACTTATTGTTTTCTGAGACTCAGTCACAAACTCTGTCTTAGTGTAAATGTCCCTTGAGTAATGCCTACTTTGCATTATGACCTTTTTGCCCTGTGAATTTTTGAAAACAATTGTCACAGATTCAGTATTTGGAGTTCTATCATCTGCTGGCTTTCTGTCATAAAACAGATCACTTTTAAAAGAAATGTGTTATAGCACTGGCTAGTTACACAAAGGCTGCGAGACCTGTTTTGAAGTTAAGCTGCAGAAAAAAATATGTAACAAAATACTACCTTCCTTGAAGATAAATGCCTGTTTCACCTTGTGGTAAGTACCCCTGCGGAGCAGACAGCAAAATAACAAACACCTGGCAACTGTTTGGGTATCAAAAACTAACGGATACCCTGTGGTTTTTGATAAACTTAAAGACAGACTTGACTCTGTGTGGCAGCTTCTACAAGAATGGTGTGAAAGAAACTCTTCTGAGCTACATTATTCCAAAATATTTTGGTATGGACTTGATGGTAGACAAGGTAATTGTAGCAGCATGGTCAGTGGGCTCAGACTGCAGCTTGCATTTCAGGTCTCTTTCTGGAGAAGAATATATAAACAGTTTTATAAAAGTAATCCAATCTTTGACCAAACAAACTCTGAAGAAATTTACTTCCAAAACTGGAGGCAAAACCAGTGGTACGCTATACCGAGCCCCTTTGCAACTGATGGAACCAGGTCAAATTTTTTTCTTGCCTTGATTTCATTGTTAGGACGACCTAAGAGAGATGTTTAGCCAACATATTACATTTGGGATTAGAGGAAATATCCTTAAAGCAACCTATAAGCAGCATCTAACTGCTAATGAAGAAACTCATCTGGACTGCACCTTACTGGCCTGCTCACCTTTATATCCTACTTGGGTGATATCCAGAAGACCTGAAGTAGGAAAAAAGCCTAAACAGTACTGAAAAGTGTTGGGGGTATGGAAGAGGAAGACACTGTTTTTTGTGTTAGGATGAAAAAATTCAAGAAAAGGAAAACACCAAGTAAAAATGTTCATGGCACCTTGTGAGTTATTGTCAGACACAGAGGAAAAATAGACAGTTCCCAAATTTGGACAAGAGAGGAAGAGGCAAAGGCAGCCCCAAATTCTCTTTACTAATCTCTCAATTACAGTTCTTTTTTTTTTTTTTTCATGTAATTAATTAGACTGGATCATATATCCTTAAATTTTTGTTTAATGGAACTAGCGATAGATATGTGTGTTCTTGGAAACTGAAGATGAGTTTTACTTCTGTGGTGCCCTAAAGGCACAATGTCACATGTATGATTTAGTAAGAGTCAATGTACACTTGATTTTTTATTACATGATACATCTACTTTTTCCTAGTAAAAGAGAGCACTAGGTCAATTTGAAGTGTATGCTATAATGCATGCCAGCTCCAAAGCATTTTATTGATTTTTAAAGGTCTATTGTGGTCTTCCTGGTAGGAGATGTTGCTTTTATTCAGTATAGCAAATTCATTATCTTATTTACATATACAGCTTCCATTACCACAAGAATCTGAAAACATCTTAAAATTACAGTGTCACTGGCTTTATAAACTTCTCTGTATGAGAAAGCAAGGCCTTCACAACATTTAACAGATGGAAGACTGGGATTCAAATCAGTGGAGATGAAAGGAGTTAAATTCCTGTTAAAACTAGAGAAATACCACCTTGATAGCTTGAAAATCTTCACCAGAATATGAGATCTGTGACAAGAAGACAATCTGCGACAAGATTCACAAAGGATTATATACATGGTGACATTCAACATCCACTCTAAGTGTTAATTACCTGACTAAAGAGGCACCTGGACAAGTCACAGTGTGGATGCTACACAGGCAGCATATGCAGTTATCAAGGGAACTGTGTTGGTCTGACAAATTCAGATGAATAAAGGAGAGAATGTCATGACATCTGAGATGATCTGAGAGTCTCTAAAATTGTCTTCTTATAAATTATCTTCTTTTCACTGTGTTGTGATAGTGAAGGAAAATATGTGATTATCAAGGTATTTTTTCAAACCTCAGTGGAAAAAAATCTAGTTTTATAGACTTATTTGCAATTATTCCATCAGTTCCTTTCAAAAAATCCATTTTATACCCATGAGCTAAACATATCCAATGAAAATGTAAGACTTTTTTTTTAGCATCAGTACTGAGAAAGAAACACAAGGTAATGTGCTCTGGGGGTTTTTCCTACCTGATTTCTAGTTCATTGAGAACTTGAAGTACAGGTGACCTTTCAATGTTCTGAAAGGAAACAAGCATGAGTGATATAAGGAGGTGTCTCAACCCTACCTCAGGCCACAGTTTAAAAGAGCCTAAGGGCTGACCCATGTAGACTTCCTCCTGAGATACCTGCCGAACATGCCAAGTGTAGATGAAGTAATTAGGAAAGGAACAGAAGATGAATGAGCTGAAGAAGGCTGGTGCTCACTCAAGGTAAGACTGCTATGCCTTGGAGAAATGTCTTTCAGCACTTTGAGAACTACTGGGCTTCTGAAAGAGAGAGAAGGTTCATCAAAACTTCTCATCAGGATGGAAATGTCAGTCACAAGTTCACCACCTCATAAGTTCCATTCCAAATCTTTGTCAAAGAGATTGCTCAGATGGCACACTAAAGGACCCAAAAATCACCTGGCGATGAATCTGTTTTCCCCTTGGACGTGCAGTCTCTTTAGTGATAAAGAACTAGGGAATGGTTTGCCATGTTCTTTGAAAGATAAGGAAGATGCAGAAGGGGATTGGATATATATGTCTTTGTTCCTTTGATTCATTTTAGATCATAGGTTTTGTTAGCCAATTGCCTCACCAGGGTTTCTGACCAGAAAAAAGGTCACAGCTGGTTACCAAAGAATCCTTTAGTATTACTGTTGGGTAGACAAATAAATCTTTGTTTTCACCACAGGCCTATTTTGTTTCCTGATTCCACTAACTTTTCCTTTTTGGACACAACTCTCACAATGGCATACACTGAGAAATACTCTTCTAAGATTCACAAACAGTCCAGCACCATTAATATTAACTCCTATGGACAGACATGGTCATGAAAAAATGTGAATGAGGACAGTAAACACTAGAGAATTGTCTAACAAATGTCAGTTTCATTAAGAGCTGCAATATCAACAAAAATGCATAATCTAAATGCATAATATAATGCATTAACTATTTGCATAATTGTTTTATATTCCTAAGAAACTGAGACTCAGAACTGTGTCTGAGTGTCAGACACAGTCACTGTGTCACTGTCACTGGTGACAATAGTGACGTAAAGCAAACAAATAAATCAGTCATTGCATGTAATGGACAAAGCTTTCCTTCAGCTCCATACCTCAAGCAGCAACACATGTAGAGAAGAATAGGACAATCTTGTGTAATCCCCAGAACTGCTTATTTAGAGTCATGGGAGGTATACAGTGCTTTGACAATAGCTTTTGTTCAAGAAAGAGAAGGAAATATCTGTGCCCTTTTCCCATATGGCTTTTTGGCTCAGTATCTGTGTATTGTCTAGTGGTGTAGCTTGTATGTGTAGCTATATACTTGTTAAAACTATTTGTCTCCTGTATATTGTGTTTATACACTCCTGTTTCCTGTACAGTGCAGCCCCAGTAGCTGATTTAATAAAATATGCTGCACATCATTCTGAATGATTGGAAGAGTGGATTGAGCTTACAGAAATGTAAAAGTCTAGTATCAAAAAAAAATGTAATATGTCATGGCACAATATATCTATTTCTGTTGTATAAAAATCCTTTTACTTGTTTACTTATCCTTATATTACTCTACAAGTAGGAGATCTGGAAAGACGTAACTTTGTTTAGAAAAAATTATATCTCCTTAAGAATTTAGGTTAAGAACAGACATATATACTGGGACATCAAAACTTAAACACATCTCTGCAATTATATCTATCTGCCTTATTTTCCTATTTACAGTACTTTAATTATCAGAGACTGGAAGCTTTGACAAGTCTATTTAATAAATTTTATGGGAGATCTCATTTTCATTCCCAAGCAATTTCAAAAAACATGTGTTGGTATTTCTTTCTGAAGCAGAAATAAAAATTCACCTGAAAATTCAGTGGAAATATTTTAAATGTCTGCCTGGAATTATTGAGATAGTTCAGTTTGGAAGCATAGGTTCAATGCATATTTTCAATATAAGTCAGCGATGTGCTCCTGCAGCAAAGTTGCCCAACTGTAGCTGGGCAGGAGTGTAGACATCAAGGCAAGGAAAGTATTTATTCCTCTCTACTTTTCTCTCGTGAAACCTCATCAAGCACCGTGTCCATTCTTAGTCTCCGCAGTATAAGAGGAACATGGATAGATTGGAGAAAGTCTAGAAGAGGGGCATTAAGATGGTTAGAGGGCTGGAACTTGTGGCATACAACCAAAAGACAACAAGGTCTCTTCAGTCCAGTCTTAAAAATAGGAGACTCAGGGAATGTATTCATGCTTTTAAATGATTGGAAGGCATAGAGAAAACAGGTCAGAAATGTACTATAGAAGTATGTGAGACAGTGGGCACAGCTTGGAATATGGGAAACTGACTTGATAAGGGAACAAAGCATTCACTGTGAGCATATAAAAAACCACTGGACAAGTTGCTCAGAAAGCTGTGAAATATCCATCCTTGGAAACACAAAATATTTCCCTGTACAGAGCCCTGAGCAATTTGCCCTACCTAGAATTTCTCTGATCAGGAGGTTGAAGTAGATGACCTCTGGAAGTCCCTTCCAAAACACTTGATTCAATGGTTCTAGGATTATATTGAATACACTGTACAAATTCTTGTAATAGACTATTGTTAATATTTTAACAAAGTTGGTGATTAAACAAGCAACTTCTATCTGTAAAATAAGGCCTTCCAATATTATTGTTCAGGTATCTCACCTTGTTCCAGCAGTATTTTGAGTATCAAAATTCCTCCTCAAAACAACACAGTAGGATTAAATACTTTCATCAACTCTATATTGTTTTAAAGGAATGTTTTGCAATATTCACTGGGAATGATGGTTTGTCACATGTCTATAACACTGGAGGATAGTTTTAGCTTCCTGGACTTGACCTTGAACCTAGGCAGTGCAGAATCTCTCTCTTCCTGGAGGAATGCCAGCTCAACCAGCCAGATCTGCTGGCCAGCATATCGGCCAGGTCAAAGCACCGTCTCCTTTGAAGCCTCCAGGGTACGGGAGCAGAGACAGAGCAGCTCCTCAGTATTGTCATAGTGCAGTCAGGGACTTGCCACAGGTTTAAGAACAGCTGACCATACCATCCTTTTTGAAAAGTGAATCGCTGGTGAGGAAGGTGAACCCTCTAGCTCATCAGGGGAGGTATGGAAAAGAGAGAGGAACTACCCTAGCAACAGAAGATTGTGATTTGGGCTCTGTGCAAAACCACTGCTTTAAAGTAAAGTTCTTCTAACTCATGTACTTGGATTTAGATTCTAGAAACCTGGGTTAAATAATCTAGCTAAATTTGCTGAAGTTTTTGTAAAATTCTCCCCTGTTAAAGATAGTCAAGGCAGCTCTAAATTAGCTTTTTAATGTATCTAACAAATGGTTTTCCCTTCTCAAACAACTTTCTGTAACAAAATATATTTCTGTAGCAATGTATTTCCCGCTGCATAAAGAAAGACACAGAGTGTGATGGAGCAAAGAAGAGTCCATGAATTTGTCTGTAGCACAAAAGTCCTGTGCTGGGACTGGTGGCAGAGGACTTACATCTGCTTTAATTCAATATTTATTCCTGAAAAAATGATCAAACCTACCTGAATGACGTTTATACAAAAGAAAATTTTAGAAGTCCAAGATGAGGAGTAGTGCTCTGTTGAGGCACACACAAGAAATTCTCAGAGCAGCAGCTCTCCAGATGTGACAGCTTAGCTTTGTATACTCTGTAATTTTGACAATATTTCAAAACAAGTGTTGTACGGGCATCCAAAACCAGGCTGGAACTGGGAACCAGTCCATGTTGTATGACTGCATGCCAGCATTTGCAGTCAGCCTGATGTTGGTTGGATTGGTTGTAGTGATGTAGCCAGTGTAAATCTGTTCCTAGCTTTTTCCATAGTGTGAACTCACCAGGGAAGTTTTTCAGGGTGTTTTAGGGGAAAAAAAATTTAAATATTTAATTGTTTTTGACATTTCATATATCTGAGTGCCTAAACTTTCCCTCTTACATTAGGGTATAATTCTTTCGTACTGCTTACAAATTCTCTCTCAAGCAAGGGAACATACATTGTTTTGTTTGCATTCAGTTTTTCTAAGAAATTCTCTGAATTTTTACACTTGCCAGAAACTCAGCAATGTTATTTTGTTGTTGTTTGTGTTTAAGTCATAACACGTTAGATGTTTTCAGAAGTATTTTAAAACTGGTTTGGTACCCAAGCTGCCGTGCAGATAAATCAGTAGTTGCAGTGCATGGGTCATAGCACTTTTCTTGAACCGTAAAAATGGGATTTTAACCAAGAGTGCTAAACATCACAAGCCATTTATTCTGTGCTCACAGCACAGTTGAAAGAAACGTGACTATGTTACCTAATAGCTAAATTCCAAAGAGCAAGTTTTATTCTAAAATGTTGACAATAGAATCATGGCTTGATTATGCTGGTTTTAAAGGCCATTAAAGCATTTTTGAGAGAGTAAAGGAAAATGGTAATACCGTAACATGTCTTGAATTTCAACATGCTAAGACAATGTCAGACTATGAAAAGGAATTGTTAGATCCAGGTTTGTTAAGAATATTTTCATTTAAAGGTATTGCAAACTTGATTTTTGCTTTGTCCTGTTTAAACAGGGGTCTGTACTCAGAATTTCAGCTACCCTGGGCAGACAGGGGTCACATATTCATTTTATAACTGAAGGGATGTTTTAATGATGTCTAAATTAATTGCTTACCTCAAGAGGACTAAGTAGTTTAAGGACTGTGATTACTTGCCTCTGACTGTCCAGGACACCAAGATCTGCCTTCCCTATATTGTAGGCTGCTGATCATGAATATCTGGATGCCCCGAATATCCTATATAGTCTCATACTGCTGTCCCAAGACCAAAATCAGGTGTATAGATCATCTGTGGGATGCTTTCCAGAGTGGTCCAACCTTCACATGGTTACATCACTTTTGGAAACAGCCTGTGACTGGTCTCTGCGTTAGGCAATGCAATTGAAGGAAGATGACTTAGGATCAAGCTGACTCTTCCCTCTGGCTTGACCTGATAGAGAATAGGACAGATGTTGTCCATATAGTGTGGTGGTGAGAGCAGGATAGCGCTAAAACCCAACATCTGCTAAGGCTTACACTGAGACTGCCTGCCGCTGGCACCTTGTTTGATCAGCACAGAATTCTTGCATCTGTCTCATCCATCTGTCTGCTCTTCAGAGCATTAATAAAGCCTGTGGGAAGAGCCTGGCCATGACCACAGGTTCAGGCCTAGGATTAACACGGCAGTTCTGCTCCTCCCAGGGGCTGTGTAGAAATACAGTCTATTAGAAAGTTTTCTGACTTCTGTCTATATGTCAAGTTGAGCAAGCATAGTAACTACCCTAAGTTCATACAACTGGATTATGATTTAGCCACCACGATCCTAATAATTTGGTTGGACCTGAAGATCAGAGAATCACAGAATGGTAAGGTTGAAAGGGACCACAGTGGGTCATCCAATCCAACCTCCCTGCTCAAGCAGAGTTATCCTAAAGCACATGGCACAGGATTGCATCTGGACAATTCTTGAATATCTTTAGTGAAGGAGACCCCACAGCCTCTCTGGGCAATCTGTTCCAGTGCTCAGTCACCTCCAGAGTTGAGAAGTTCTTCTTCATATTCAGTTGGATCTTCCTGTACATCCCTTTCTGCCCATTGTCGCTTTTCGTATATCTGGCACCACTGAGAAAAGCCTGGCCCTGTCCTCTTGGCACCTTCCCTTCAGATACTGATAGATATTGATGAGGTCCCTCTCAGCCATCTTTCCTCAAGGCTGAATAGGCCCAGTTTCCCTCAGCCTTTCCTCATAAGAGAGATGCTTCAGTCCCTTGATCAACTTTGTAGCCCTCTGCTGGACCTGCTTCAGGAGCTCCCTGTATCTCTTGTACTGAGGACCTCAGAACTGGACACCACACTCCAGATGTGGCCTAACCAGAGATGAGCAGAGGGACAGAATCACCTCCATCAACTTGCTCGCAATGCTCTTCCTAATGTACCCCAGGATACCACTGGCCTTCTTGGCCACAAAGACACTGCCTGGCTCATGGCTCCACTGGGACCCCCAGGTCCTTCTCCACAGACGTGCTTTTCAGCAGGTCAACTCCCAGCCTGTACTGGTGCTTGGGGTTATTCTTTCTGAGGGACAGGACCCTGAATTTTCATCTTTTTCATTTCAGACAGTTCTTTTCTGCCCATCTCTCCACACTGTTGAGGTTCTTCTGAAAAGCCTCACAGCATTCGGGGGTATCAGTCACCCCTGCCAGTTTTGTACCATCAGCAAACTTGCTGAGGAGGCACTGCACCCCTTCGTCCAATTCAGATCCCCTGAGTTAGTGTTTTTAATAATCAGTACACCAGCTGAGACTAAGAACCTGCATTTGGAACACTCCAGTCAACGTACTATCAAGAAACAGTTACGGAGATGATTCTTGAGGGCTTTCAGAAATACCATCCAGGCTGAGACAAGCTGTCTGTAGATGGTGTGTTACCTCTTCTCCTTCTGCTGTGGTTACCCGGCTATTCCCCCCTGTTTATATAATTTGATCCATTAATTATGTGCAAAGAGTTCAGACTGTGATTATCTGTAAGGAATCCAGGTGACTGTGAATTTCCTGTGCAAGCAAAGTATGTACCAAGAAATATTTTTTCAGAATTACTTAAAAGACTGGGAAAAAAAGACAAAAAAAAGGTAATTAATGAAAAAAAAAACAAAAAAGCAAATACACATACTGTGAAAACAAAAAAAATTATGGTAAGATGTGTTGTATCCTGTAATGAGAACAAAAGCTGTATTGCAATAACACATGGGAAAAATACAAAATAAAAAACAAACAAACCAACCTACCAAAAGAAGAAAAGAAAATTGGTAAGCAGCTGAATCACTATTGCACTTGTCACACTGAACTTCAGTGTTGAAAGTATTTCACACTTCATTATGAAAAAAAGGTAACCACAGATTCCAAATATTAATATAAAAGGATTGAATGTGCACTTGTCATCCTTCATAGAAAAATTTCACCCAGTTTGTGTGTCTGAAGTGGCTGTGTTCACACGCATGATTACATTGTAGACCTGTGCTGAAGTTAGAGAAGAGCCATTAAAAGAACGTGGTGTGGATGCACAACATCTGCATAAGAGGGGCTCAGGTGTGGGGTTGCAAAAATGAGGGTGCAAGAGAGTTGGAAAGAATAGGGAGCAGCTGAGAAGGAAGGGCAATTTTCATTTGTTGGGGATGAAGATCGTCAAGCCAATTTACACACTGCAGCTGTCTTTATACTCCATATCACCCTGCTTCACCCTCTTCTGTTCTCTGGCTTATGACCACTTTTTCAATTCTTTTAAAGACCACTTTTTCACATCCTTTATTAACCTGGTACTCTAGAAAACTTAAACTGTTCTATAGGGTTTCTTAAATGTTATGTTATAGTTGGAGGTTTTATGGGGGGGCTGGGGATGTCAGAAAAAATTTCAAAAATTATTCTCAAAATAAGTATGTCAATCTCTGTAAACCTAACTGTGTAAATGATAGGCAGAGGGATGAATTCTGGGTCATGGCATCAGGTGGGGAAAAGAAGACTTCACTTCAGAAGAATAACTCTCCTTTAGAGATCAGCCTGAGAAAGTTCAGTTTTCTAAGCCCCCCATGAATCTACCTGCTCTGTTAAACAGCAGAAAGGATCTCTCTGTGAGAGATCCAAATAAGTAACTAAACTGTGCAAAAAATCAAATATTCAGAAAAAGACACTGAGAAGTGTTAACTATGGCTTTTGGTATACAACTGCCCTCCCCACGTACAGCAGTGGTGACACATTAATTATAAAGTAAAGTTGCATCAATGGTCTTGGTTGAGCTAATCATTATTAGGCCAGATCATCCAGTTCACCAAAACCTTATTTTTATCCTAAGTCTTCATTTCAGCATATTTTAGCCAATTATGAATTACATAAGAGATTCAACATGTTTCAGCCTTTTTTGGTCTCTCTCATCTGTGTCAGTAAAGAACTTACCTTTTCTTTAATCTGCTCCTTTATCCCCTATATCCTCGAGTTAGGACAGGAGAAAATTGCCCCAAGCTGGGTAAGGGGAGGTTTAGACTGGTTGTTAGGAAAAAATTCTTCACCAAATGGGTTATCAAGCCCTGAAACAGGCTAACCAGGGAAGTGATAGAGTCATCAGCCATGGAGGAATTGAGAAGACATGTGATGCTTAGGGAAATGGCTTAGTGGCAGACTTGGCACTACCAGGTGTGGGAGTCTTATAGGTCTTTTCCCACCTAAATATTTCTATGATTCTAAGTTCTTCTCTGTGCCACAAAGTCTTTGATCTGGATTTGTATCAGTGCAAATTCATTGCCAAAGCTTGGACCTCTCCATCTTTTAAAAAGAAGTGGAATAAGGTCCAGAATATTGGTTACATGCACATGTGCTCACTCACATCCATGTGCATATGCTTACATGTACAAAACTTGAAGCAGCAGCTCCCAGTTGCTGAACATTAAGCTAAATTGACTGGGTGATTAACCAATTTTTTTCTCAATGACACCTGGAAAATAATTAGTCACCTGTGGTACCATAGAAGAAGCATAAACAGCAGATGTTTACACCATTGAATACCTTAGTATTGTTATGAAATGTTTAATAAAATAAGTAAGAGTGCAATTTCCCTAAAAACGTTCAGTTAATTGCATTTACCATTGTTTTAGAAAAACAGGTTTTTGTTTTCATGACTGTAGGATTGCTTGGAATTAATATGCACAGATGCACTGGCTGATTTGCATCATTAAGTCTTCAAAAGACTATTAAAATTTTATATCTTCCTATCTATTCTTATTATCTTTCTCAGTAAGAAAAATTTACTATTAATGGATGAAGTATTTCAGCAAGATTAGGGAAGCAATTTTGAAACTGTAGAATAAAATTAAAATATATAAGTAGTAATAGTTAACAGAATATAAGAAAATAATTCCAGTGAGGCTGGCATATAACATATGAAGACAAATTTTACAGGTGAAGTGAAAACTGTGGGGTGCATACCCTTGCAACTGTGTTTATAAACACATTTAGTATAACTTCCAGCTGACCAGTAACCATATAGATTGACTTACCATAACGGAGTGGTTTTGTCACAGTACTGATAAAATTAATTTAACAATTCAGTCCTGAATCCAAAGCTAGATTCAGGTTTTTTCTTGAATTCCTTGCAATATGTCATTGAAGAGAATCACAGTCACTGTTCTATGAGCACAGTCTCTCCCCATCCTCAGTTAGTACATGAGGTAGGAGGAAAAAAAAAGCAACATATTCCAAGGTCAGTCCTAAAATTGGTATATTCTACTGGAAACGTTTAACCCAAACTTATATTGAAATGAGAATCATGTTTTCTCAATAACAGAATCAAGAAAATACAGTTTAAATAGGAAATTTACTTTGTGAACAACTTCAAATTGTTTAGGAGATATTCATATTTTAAAAACATTTTGCATAACGTTAATACTTTTCCTGGAATTTAAGGAAATATGCTCCTGTAGTTTTCTACTAGGATTATACCCCTCTAGGAAAATTCACCTGCTAATATCAGATCCTAAAAAATGCTATGACATCTTAAGCCACAGATAACTACTGAGGATGCAGTAAATATGCTTCTACAGGATTTTAATTTAAAAATTAATTCCCAGTACTTTAATCTTTTGGAAGACTGTGGCTTTACTTCACATTTTACTGTACTGGTGGATAAATATACTCAGGGAGTAAATTTTTGATCACCTTGATGAATAATTTCATTTTGTAAAGACTGCATTTCACTGTTTCCCAGAAAATGCTTGTTTAGAACAACATATCTGTAAATGATTCCCAAAATGCAGCAGCTCAGTGTTAAGACACTGGTTTTCATTATTGCTGCAATAACATAGAAATAACTATATTATAGAAATAACTACATTTTAGAAATTACTATATTACAGAAATGGAATAACAGTCTTTTGCTTGCTTTTGCTTTATGGACAGCAATTCAGTCCCTGCATAGGTTCATTTTGTGACTGTTCAGCACAGTAGGTTAGAGGAAGTATTAGCAGTTTGAAATAGACACGTACACTTTCCATTTCAGTGCAGCCCAAAGACTTTTCCTGTCTTGTCGGTTGGCATCATTATTCAATTAAAACAACGCTCTCAACATTAACCTCCTTGTAAGTTTTGTTTTGGCTCAAGGACATTTTGAGTGGCCAAACCTTGATCCTGTGCCCAATAAAATCAAAGTTTCCTTTGATTTCAATGGCATAGGCAGAGATCTTAATGAAACAGCAGAATCTGTCAAGTAAATTACAACAATAACAAGTAGGGACACATTTGCGAGACTTCAAATATCTATTGTGCTGTACTCTGAATGTTTTGAAGGTGTACTACTCACGAAATATAAGGACCTTACACAGATAAATTGAGCCACTGTTTTTCTTGAGCAGTAGAAAAAATAATTTTTGAATTATTTTCTCTAAATATATTGCTCACACATTCAGTAGTTTGTATTCACTGCTTCTGTCTGTATTCAATCTACAAACAGAAGCAGTCATCTCACCTTTCATAAACATTGCCTTCACACTCCAAACAAGAACAGAATAATTCATACTAATTATCTTTTATTCTGAATGTCTTGGGGAATAATGACTCAGAAATTTTCATAGGTTTATTGAAGAACTAAAAAAACTAAAGCTCTTCTTTTGCAGATTGTGATTATTCACAATTTGTGCAGTCATAGTTAGATTGCATTAAATTATTTTCTCTCCACTGATTAAAGAAACTAATGCAACACGAACTCTACATTGTGCAATCAAAGACACCATTACAATTTTTTTTTTTAAATCTTAAAATAATTATTTAGGCTTTTAAGTTTTAGATCTGTTTTCCAGGGAGTATTCATGCAAGCAAAGAATGACTGTGCTAATGGTTAAAAACAAAATAGAAAGAACATGAATTCAGGCAAGTCAGGAAAGAAGAAGGAAGAAACAAAACTTGCCTCACAAAAAAATTTTAAAAGGTGATCATTTTAGAAATTGTTCTATATAGTCAGAAAAGCACCTATTCTTCACTCCAAGGTAACCCTTTTCCTTTCTCTTAAACTTCCAGCTCAACTGGTGCCCTATCCTTGCTGTGCTGCTTTTGCTCCCTACGAGAGTAAAACCAGCTGGAGTTCCCTTTGTCTTCACCAGTCATCAGTTACTGTTTGCCACTGCCTGAAAAAGGGATAAGGAGTGGAAATGCAGTCTTTTCTCTACACTAACAGCCCAAAATTCAGTAATCAACCAAAAGGAATCACTTCACCTTTTGAAAAGCACCTGTAGATCTGTCCCTGCAAACAGGGCCTTAGGGGATGGTTACAGCTGCTGGCAGTATCACCCTCATTCACCACAAACTGATCTTCACCTTCAGTTTGGTACATAGGCTCCCCTAGGTGTCGAAAAACATGATTCATTTCTTCAGGCTGCTTAGTTTTCTGAAGATTGGGGCCTGAGTAAATGTAAGGTAATTGTAATTATCATAAAATGAAAGCAATAAATGTTGCTGTCATACAGTGTTAAGTGACAGATAATTGCCAAGTACTATAGATACACTTTTGCCTTTAATTAGAGAGAAGCAACCATCTCATTTATTCTAGTTAAATCAGAGATGTAATTTCTGAAGTTAGCATCAAAGACCTCATGATTTAACCTTACCAAGTACACTACTAATAATAATTTTAAGTGTACTTACATTAAGCAATAATAGTGGGTTTTCATTTTTTTACAGGGTAATAATTTGGTCTTAGGGTAGATAAACCAGTAGAAGAAGGCCAAAGCAATGAACTGCAGAGTAACACAATATATATTTAACCCTCTGCTACAGCAACCATCACTGAAATTGATGCTATTGAGCACAAAAAAGCTGTACCTGAAGAGTTTTAAAACAAATTTTTTTGAGGCTTAAGAGACTGGGTATTGAGGTCTTAGGGAAGATTTCAGTAAGCCGTACTAAATCATCCTGATCTGTTGAAACAAGGCACTGATACTGCAATTAGTAGGTACTAAAATGAATGGAATAATTTTCTAAAGTCCAAGCAAGTTTCCAAGCAAATAAACTAATCACTGCTTATTTCATTTTTTTCCTGGGGTACAAAAAAAGGAGAATGCACACTTTTCCCACTTTTTAAAATGTTGTTTTGACAATAATGGTATTGTTTCTTTCCTTACTCATTAGAAAAGGCAGTGGAGCTATAAAAATCTTTGTAATATTAACTGGCACTTGCTAACTTTTTGCTATGGTGTAACATTGCTTCTTCAGGTAAATCTGATTTGAAATCACTGAAGCAATGGAGGTTCCATTAGGTAAATCATGTCATTAGACCTCACTCCTCTCCATTAGTAATGATGAGTTTCCATTTGTTTCATATGGTATTCCTCTTTTTGGAAATACATTTATTACCACTCTGTTGTCACACTGAAAATATTTATCCTGATTATATCAGTCTTGTTCTTGCACCCATCTTTTCATGAAAAGTAAAACTAAAGTAAAACTTTACAGTTAATTGTGATTATTGCCCAGGTCACTGCAGGTAATTAAGAACTTCAAATGTACTTTTAACAATTTTCTTGCTGAAGAGCTTCATAGCACAGTAGCATTTGTGTTCCTTTGAGGTATTCCGATAAAAACCTTACACTGATATCTACAGCTTACTATTTCAGAGAGCCAAAAACTTTTCCAGAAGACAACAGTCACTTTAAAAGGATGACCACTAGCAACATTCATTATTGTTTTGTGAATCAGATGCAAAAAGTCAAACGGCTGAAATAATGAGATCCAGCACTGCCATCCAAATTTCTGGAAAATCTACCATGTAATGCTTTGATTTTGATTCCTTTTTCCTTCAAAGTAAATGCTTCAATATGGTAGTCATCCTTCATTCCATCCTGAAAACAGAAGATTATTTTATAGAGTTCCACTTTTTTCTAAGCACTAAAGGTGGAGGAAGAAAAATAAGTAACTTCTTAGTATTAGAACCCTAGGAAATAATGAAGCAGACTGGGCAAGACAAAAAGATTTCTATAGAAGTTTCTGTAGAAATCTTTAGATTTCTCAGAAGTGCAACCTTATCTCAGAATAAGCACATCTAGTTTCCAGAAACACTGGACCAAAAAAAAGTGTTGCAAGACAGAGGCCAACCAAGCCTGACTCTTTTCTCCCGAGACAGAATGGAGATGGCACATACCTCTGTTATCACAGAATCATAATATCATTTGGGTTGGAAAAGACCTTGAAGATTATTGAGTCCAGCCAAAAAAAAACCCCAACCTGAACAAAGACACAGACTGCTCAGCTGAGCTGGCCACACAGTTATGCAGAGCCAACTTGGTTACCCCAAGGACTCTTGCAAGGTGCTTCTCTGTAGCTGCTTATCAATAGTCCCACACTCCTTCATACTCTTTGTAAAAGTCACTTTGCCTAGTTTTAAATGCAGAAGGAGTCTTCCCATACTATATATTTCTTCTGAAACAGTACATAAGGAGCTACAGTACTTATGTGGACTGATGCCATCTATCCTAGTGTGCAGAATTTGGAAATTCAAGCATCAGAAACCACCAAAATACAGTTTTCGTGCTATTTATACTCCTTTTAAAAGAAGATACAATATATACTGAATTCCACTCCACTACTTTGAAGGCAGTGAGTCTATGAAGTCTGCACTGGTGAACTGGTAAATTAGAAAATCAGAACACAACTCTTTTTTTCTTGTACTCTTACTGCATTAAATGAACATGAGGATTGAAAAATGAAAATAGAAAGAATGGCTGAAATAATGAGATCCAGCACTGCCATACAAATTCTCAGGTGTTGAAGGACTTTCTTTTTAAACTACAAGCCTCATTAATTTTCTTTTTTTCTTTCTTAGTAAAATAAAACTCACAAACATGTGGAGGAAAAGAGTACCTTTTTTATCAAAATCACTTAAGTGATTTAGGAGCTGAAATTTCATTTAAAACCAGTAGCACTGCGACTTAAATCTCTGCATAACTCAGACAACTTTGAAGCTCTACGTAAAATTCCCATTTGGAAAGGACGAGAGGATAAATTGCTAAGACAGAAAAGTAATGTGAAGTTTGAAAGTAATCTCTGCTATGTATATTTACATATATTTATAATACAAAATTTAGTTATTTCCAGTCCAATATAGGGATTTCTATGTTGTCCTCTCTCTTTGGAGTGACATTACAAATACACTGGAAAATTGAATATGATAAAAATTGAATAATGGAATATTATACTATGAATAAAATAAAATAATATAATAATAAATGAATAATCTAACTACTGAATAAAATGGGCTATCACAGTACTGATGCTCTTTCTGTGGGCAGTGGGAGAGAGAGTAGCAACATAGATTGTTGCTACTGTGCCTCTCATATGCTGCTGAGGAAGAATTCAGACATAATCTTCCAGGAAGACAGTGAAATAAAAATTTCTTCTGGCGGAAAGAAATTAACCATCCCTTGCTCAGCTAACATTAACAGAGCATATCTGCCTAAGAGTGTGAGTTGATAATAACTGTCTCCTGCTCAAATGAATACACAATAAGGTTAAATTCGTAAGTGCCATATTGTATAGCTGTAGCTGTAATATGAAGGGTTTTTAAAATTTGGTCTCCCTCAGGTTCTCTTTACCTAATGTATTTTTTTGTCTTGCCTCATAACAGCACGCCTATTACCTTTTCTGAACACCTCTTACCACTACATCTGAGATTTCATTTTTGTTTGTTTGTTTTTGAACACTAAGACTGGTCCAAAATTACTTTTCTGACCAGAAAACTTTTTTTTTTTCAATTCAGATGGAATTTGTACAAAATTTTATCAAGGGAAATATTTTGAAAGCTACATTTAAAAAAGAAGCATAGAAAAATGTGGTGACAACTGCTTGTATTCAGTGCCTCAGCAATTGACAGTTTCCTGAGACTTGTACAAAATTCCAACCTCACTGTGAGCCTATACATAAACATTCAACGTTATAGAGACTGGAAGGATGACAGTGAAAAAGATAGTAGTTTCTCAGTTCTAGAAATGAAATAGTTTGTTGAAGAGAAATTCACGTGGAGAAAACATTCAAAGCCTCTGCTTGATACAGGACCTAAATTTGAACTTATACCCTTTACTTCTTGCATGAATGTCTTAATCTCTAGCTATTTATGTATTCTGATGCAGATCTTTCACAGTCTTTGCTTGTATGTTTCCTCTTTGTATAAAAATACTTAAATAGTCATTATGTCAGACTGCAAAAATTATTCCAGCCTGGCAGTTAGGCCGTTTGCCTTGTTGATGGATTCCAGCTAATGCACTAGCAAATATCCAACAATTTATCTGAAGTGTGACAGACTCTGCAGGAGGGACTGAAAGCACTTTCCCAGGATGTCCCCACAGCTTAGAAAACTAGTGCTTTATTTTGTTTTAGATGGAATATTTCAGAAGCAAACAAAACATTTTGATTCAATTTTGCAGTAGAGAAAATAAAAAAAGCATTTTAAAATTTTGGATATATACTTACAGCTATTTTCTGCATGCAGTTCAGGTAAAGGAAGGAGGGACTTGTACAGCCATGCCCAGCTGTACATTCACAAGGAATTATGGTGCAAATAAAAATAGGTGGAGAAAGGGCAGAGAGAGACATTTGCTAGAAAAGATGTCTTCACAGCAGAGAGTTGATTTCAAACAGAAAATTTGGAAAGTCTATACACATATTTTGAAAGAGAAAAGAAAAAAAAGACTAATTAAGTGCCTTCGTTGAAGTAAGATTTTAGAAACACATAACGTTTTCCTGAATTAATAAATGTTTTAAGAATTTGAAAAGCCTAAATTTATAAATGCTTTGCACATTATCTGCAGCAACAGCAACTTTATGCATGCATGAACTTAATGAACCAACCCACAAAAACAAAGAGGATTATTAATAAGACATTTGCTCAAGGCAGGCTAAATGAGTTGCTTCTGAGAACATCAGAGAGAGCTCTCTAATGATAGGCAGAGAGGCACAGCTGCTGATTTGTTTTTGTACAAAGATAGTGGTCAGTAAATTTATTGCAGGGTGACAAAAGAAAGACATTTTGTAGAACTTTGGGAATAAATATTTAAATACATTCTTCATCTCCTCTCTTTTTACTTTCTTTTTATGCCCTTCCCCCTCCTCTTTCCTTTCATAGTACTTATCATTTTCCTAGGCTTTTGTTGCCTTGCCTAAAATTAATTTTATTCACTCTTTCTGAAATGTTTGAACTTTTTTCTTAACAACTACTGGTCCAGTGTAATCAGAAGTGAGCCTGATATCCTTCTGAAACTTGGTTATCATTTTGAGTCACTTCTTTCCATTGCTGTGCTTTGTTTTTAATGTTCTTATGGGGCCATTAGTCCTCCAGGTGAAGGGAAATTACTTTCTCGAGACAAGCTGGAAAAGATCAAAATTTAACCTTTGGGTCAAGATATTTAACAACTATCTTCATCTTCTAAGAGGCACCATTTCTTTGCAAGGGCTGGGTGGTGGGAACTTCTTGCTTTTGAAGCCTACCACCAGTCTTTCATGAGTAGTCTCCAAAAAAGTCTTGTGTCACTAATTAGATGTAAATGAACCATTTGTCCTCTCCCTCTGAAAAGCTTAAACATACAAAGCCATAATCTTTCAGTTCTGTACAACCAATCTTACAGTGCAGCCTAAGTAGATTAAAAATTACATATTCCCCACACCAAGATTTTGGAACAGAAATATTCTTCATTTTAGGTCAAAATTACTCATGTAAAGTGTAAAATTTTACTAGTCTTTACTAGTTTATGCCAACCTGAAACCAGAAACACTGAAACTTACATTTTCACTAATGAAAACTATTGAAAAAACTCCCGAGGGAAGGTTTTCTTTAGTTTTCCAGCTCAGTACTGAATTATAAGGATCTGGTGTTCTTAAAACAGAAAATAATTCCAAAGTACAATCACCAGCACCTCACTCCCCAGCCCCGCAAATGATCAAATCCCTTACACACTTTGTCTGAAGTGGATATTTAGAAGATGCTATGTGCGAAGGCTCTTTATATGGTGTTTGTGATAATGGCATTTACTCTATTTTCAGCATCTAAAAAGATATATGTGTCAAGGACAGACTCTTCCACAAACACATACTTTCGAGAAGACAAATCTAAAGTGGAAAGAAAACTAAATAAATCCAAACCAAGATATTAAGATGGATACTTTACGCACACCTGTATAAAAAGATTATGGTGAGAAGAAAAGTCATAATGGAATTCACACAAACAATATCCACAGAATCAGTAGCTGATTGGAACCACCAAATTTACTGTGAAATGTGCATTAAGAATCTTGTATCAAGATAATCAAACAGAAGATTCATCATAAGAGTTAATTTTCAAAAGTCTAAGACTAGTTTGCTTCATAGTAAGCCTGATCTGATCATGAGTAAAATACAGAACAAATATTGCCATGAAATCAAAATCCATAACTGTTTTAAGACCAGAGAATACAATACTTCTGTTTTCAGCTGACAGAACTAGTTGAGCATGAAAGAAATCATAATAGCTTTTTTTGTGGACTGTTACTATAGAAATTTTCTCTAAACATTTTCAGTCTTCGAATGGAGCTCACTGATGAAGCTCTCCAGTCTCTCTCCAGTTGGGTTAAACAGGTGATTTCATGGTTTTTATTTATGCAAGTTTCTTTAAGGTAACAGGTTTTTCTTTTTTCCACAATTCTTTATGTCTCTATTGTGTTTTTCACTGTACTGATCCTTTCTAGTCAAAACAAGGTCTGGTTCTCTACTTTACTGCTTCCTCAACCCAACAGCACTCTGTGATACAATCCCACCTGTGATTTATATCACCATAGCTAAAACTTAACAGTCCATGAAATTTATTGCATATTGTTTGATTCATTTGTGGTGAGCCATATAGAACACAAGCTAAATTGTAAATTTATTTCATATTGTTTTCAGACTGAATCATTGGTCATAGTTCACATGCAAATCTGGAGCTGCAGTGAGAATTTTAACTGCTTCATAAAGTTAATGTCAGAGGTTTTCTGATGACTGCACCCATCTTCTTTAATGGCCTTATTTATTTATTTATTTTTCTAGAACAAGCTTGATGCAAGTCATTCTTTGTTACACATTTTCTATCGGTCTAATAGATCAGTTTATTTTTAGACCTCTTTCTCTTCTGCTAAATAGCATGAGGAACTGATAATAAAACCAAAATATTTCCTTCCACTGAATAACATCAGATTTCATGCTTCATTTTTCTGTCCATTTTCCCACCTGTTGAAAGCCTTATGTGATGCAGGAGTGTGTTTCTCGATGCATACTTTCCTCTCTATTTTTCTTATTTGAAATTGCTGACACTATTTAGGTCCAAATAAATTTTAAACTGCTTCAGTCAAAATGCTGGGGAAGCATAATTCAGGGAAAAAAGGGGTTACAGGCTACCAACGTGACCGGCCTGGGGGGTGTGGCAGTCCGAGGCAGTGATGATGCATGAAATTTCAGTTATTGTAAACCATATCCATCCCTACAGCCTCCCTACCTACATTCTACCCTTTCCTTTTCTCCTGTACCCAATATAAACCCTTTCCTGGGTTTGTCTCCATCCTATTACCCCTAGTTTATCCCTAACCCATTTTTCCACCCATNTTCTTTCTACGGACAAAGCTGCCTTCAGGGAGAGTTGCAGGCTTTCCCCACTGCAACAGTGGATCTTACTAAATTATCTGCTAGCTTCCTTTTTCTATTGATACAAAATCAGGATAAACAAGAGATTGCAGTGTTTCATTTTGAAAATTGTTTTTCTGAAATTAGTAATGTACTTTTGCAATAACAAATGACTGTGTGACTAATTTACAGCTTCTCAATGCTTTTAATCCATTTATTGCAGGATGTGGGAGTACTGAGTATACTCAAAGCTATTTCTTCTCTGTGAGGTGTAGTAGAATTTTAACTAGCCTCACTAAAATGTGTGATATATAATCACATTTTTTAGTTAAGTCAGGACTTGAAATAGCACATCAGGTCTCAGGAGAACAATTCACCAACTATGATGAATATGCAGGAACTTTCTAATCTTAGCCTTCTGAACACAATTTTTTGAAATTTTGATTCCTTAAACTTCACATCCACTTTCTGTGAAGGAGGGGAGAGTGTTGCATCTTAAAGGTTGCATCCAGATTTGAAGTGGGTGTCTGGGGAGACACAATAAAGACGCTCTTACACCTGCCAGGTTCAGCAGAAAGGAGGAAATGGAATGGATTTATTTACATTATCTCATTCTTATACACGTCCCAACTCCACAAGGGATTGGAGAGCATGTCACTTCCTTCTCAATCCCACTGGAGAAGAAAGCTGCTCATCAAAGTTGTCATATCACAAAAGGAATGAAAAACAGAAAATACCGTTAAGTAAACATTGGCAATTATTTACATGAATTTGTGTGAAAAGAATCTGACTCCAAGGTTAAAAACAGAAGGCTTACAAAAACCAGGGCGACAGAAGTGCATATAAACCTATTTATAGCTTAATTTTCTACAGATAAAGACTTTGAAAAATCACTAGACCAGGTAGATATGATTTTCTTAATAGAAAAAACTAAGTAAAATAAAAATAAAAAACAAAATAAAACAAAAATCTAAATGTAATAATGTAACAGGTGAATTATTTCCCTACCAAGGGCTTCAAAAATTTAAGCAAGAAATCCCACTAATGTTGGGGCAAGCAAAAGTATGTCAGCCTGGTACTAAGGTTCATGTCTGACCTTGTTTGCCAGTATAGATATAGCATTGTCCTTAATTTCTGAAGATTTGACAGATTTGCAGCTAATCACTGTCATTTGTCATCAACTCCTTTATGCTATAATTTTCTAGGTTAGAGCTGGCTAAGCCATGCCTATCTACCTCAGAGCTGCAGAAGGTGAGTTCATCAAATGTTAGTGCTTTTGGGTCATTAGTTAAACATTATTTTACATGGAGTTTTAGTGCAAACTTGACTTGTATGTTAAAGATTATTAGGAAAATTATTTTAAAATAATCCTCATTAGAATAACTTTTATATTAAAATTAATAATCAAAACTTTGGAGAGGACATAAAAATTTTGGAATGACAGTCTTTTCTACCACTCAAAAGCACTGTGCATTGAGTACTT
>VYXC01008083.1:15804-51823 GCA_013397175.1 Platysteira castanea
GGAAAAAGCAAGAGAGCTATTCCCGCCTTGCTTGTCTTTTAAATGCTGTATTTCACAGGGGTGTAAACCACTTCTGAGTGGCTCAATATTCAAATCAATTAATTGACTGGCTCTATCAAGCTTTGGAGAAAGTTACAACAGCCCTCTGCAAAAAGCATCACTTCCTTGGCTCCGTTTCTCTCCAAAGAAACAGTGCCGGAGGAAAGAAAAAAAAACCTGGAAAGCAGCAGCAGAACACAGAGTAGCTGTGTCCTTGAATCAGACTATGAAAAGTCTGCTCTCTCTCCTCAACTAAAACTTCAAGCTGGGTTAACCCATGACACCCCCTTTTCTTTTTACTGCAGACTGTGGTGCAGTCTCGTTGACCGCCAGCTTAGTGCAGGCTTCTACCATTTGATCGAGGGTGGGGGCAAGGTCTAGAAGGAGGGCTCTCAACACTCGCTGACAGTCCTCACTGACATTTGTTCTAGCCAGCGCACATAACAATTCTTTCTGAGCCTCGATGTTCTCAACCTGCCTCCCCACCACTTCTCTCAAGCAGTCAACGAACGTAATGAAAGTTTCTCCTGGGGCTGCATCACCTGGGAGAAACTTTCAGATGGGGTAGTGTCCGTGGGGGTTGGTCACTTTCTTAATGTCCCCGAAGACCTGCTCCGGGATGTTAGCCGGCTGGTCTTGGGATTTTTCCATGTTCCCTTCTCCCGCTAGGTGCTCCATGGAGAGTGCTCTGTTGGGATCCCTCTGATAACAACTAAGGAGCTCCTGGAGTAGCCTCCTCCATGTCCTTTCCCACAGCACATATTCTGCTGGGATCAGGAGGCACAACATGATGTTCTTTACGTTGTGCACCACCAGCGTATTAGCGGAAAAGGTGGCCTGGACAAGACTCTTCAAATAAGGGGATTCCCGGCCAAATTCTTTCCCTCCTTTGCAGAGCTCCTTTAGGTGCCCATATGGGAAGGGCTCCCACCTGGGGTTCTTGGCTTAGTTGTAAGAGACCGGAGCCGCTAAAAACTCCCCTCGTCTGTCCTCCTTCCGGTTCTCGCCACCCCCATCTCCAGCCCCTGGAGTGTGAGAACCGGAAGGGGTGGCGTGGGAACTGGAAGGAGGAGGTTGGTCTGGGGCAGAGCCATTGGCAGAAGGAATGGTGACAGGGGTGGGGTTGGGTGCCGGAAGGGGAGGAGACCATGTCAGAAGGGGTTCCTGATGATAGGGGAGGGGCCCGATGAAGTTACACCCTTTGACGCAGGGGTAGGACCCAACAGAGCAACAGCCAACACAGAAGATGGCGGAGAAGGAGAGGGGGAGGAGCTCGCAGTGGTGGGAAAAGGGGATTAAGAAGAAGACGAAATGCAGACCTGGACACCTGGTTGGCGCCATTTTGCAGTGGAACTGGGGGGGACATAACTGGGTGCGAGGGTGGAAGGAAAAAGGTTGAGGGAGAGGATCCAAGCCAGCGGCGCCTCTGGCTTGGACAGGGGACTGAGGAAGCCAGACAGGGTCAGGGGGGTGGCAGCTCCCCTGGGCCTGATGGCGGGGTACACTGTCAGGCTCAGAAAGGAGTTACTGGGGTGGGGGATGTGGGGAGAGGGTAGAGGCAAGGGAGAAACCTTTTCAACAGCGTTTGAGCTTCCCAGAACACCCAATTCTCCCTCGATATCTTTAATGGCTTTATAAATCATAATTATTAAAGAAAATAATTTCCTGACTGAACTGTCCCCATTCTGTTGCAACTCTGTTAACTTTTCCCCCACCTGATCCCAAAAAGAAAGTGGAAAAACCAACACTACCGTCACATTAGGGAAAAACTCCGAAGTCCATCAAACATTTAAGAAGCCCCTTAGAAAACTTAAATTTTCCCACATTCAGGGCACCCACAACTTGGAAATACACCTCCCTCTGGGGCGGGATAACCTAATGCCCATTTTCCTCAGTGAACCTCACCCCACACCAAAAGGGAAGGAAAAACGGAAAGGAAAATTCTCCCTGGAGAACTTCACTTAGCAAACTCACAGAGCCATATGGTTGACCGATCTCCTGAGCACTTCCTTGTGCTCTGAAATGCCCAAGAATGAAAACTTTTGTTGCGGGTCTCCTGGCCTGGCCAATCCTCTCAGCGGGTGCTGCAGAGTGTTGCTGTCCAACGCACAGAGCCATTCACTAAAACGCGAATTGCTCGTGTGGGAATGCAGCGCTCGAACACGAGCTCCTGGCAGCTGCCAGCTGTCATGGACACTTTCAGGGACCCCCTACAGAGGTCCCTGCTCAGGGGCCATGTGACGCAGTGTAGGTGCGGTGGCGGTCCAAATGCCGCATCCTTACTGACTGACTTTTAAACTTTATTATATACTGATGAATTGTGTAACTTTTAAATCAAGTTTATAATTCCCTACCAATCTGCCTAATGTACTATGGCTCTTCATAATGTGAAAGAGTGTTAGGTAAGCATTTCAACTTGCAATATTTAAATGTCTTTTCACACTACATACTGAACACGAAGCCTACCTATCACTGATTTTTAAGCCCTGTCTTCTCATACATGTTTGATACCTCAATCACTTTGAGCCAAGCTCTGTTTACAAAGAGCTGTAAGAATAGTAATATTTAGCATAGTAATTATTCTTTTAGCCAGGCCATTTTTCTCCTGAAAATAGGATCTGAGCGTCTGCTGCAATTCAGTTACTAGATATGTCACAGCCAAGCACTTGGTCTTCCTAGGCTTATTCAGGCTAAAAGTCTTTCGATAAGCCTTTAGAAGAAAATGGATTATATACATTGATGCACTGAAATTGATTTTATTTTAATTCACCTAAGTCATCACTAAGAATATATTCTGCTTTTCTTTTTGCATTGTGAAAGCGTTTATAGGCAATATTGCAAGGTTCCAGTAACTAGATATTATTAAGGAGAACACATTACCTCTGTGTTGAAATGACAGGCATTCATTTCAGTTTTTGCAATAATATTAAGTGTTCTGATGCTTAGGAATTTGATCATCAATTTAGTTAGAAACAAAAAAAAATTGGTTCCTTTTGTTTGAGATTCTGTTTTTCTGTCAAAAATCCACTGGTAGTACTCTGAAGCAGGAATAATATAAATATTGAAATACCGTTACCCAGATGCAAGGAAATACAGTCCAGATAAGGGTAACTTTTTTTAAACTCTGTTTTGAAGTAAAAAAGATGAAGCATTTTTAAGAACTATTGATCTTCTCCTTAAATAGCCAGAGGGAAGTTTGAATGTATATGCTAAGAGATCAGCTATTCCAAGCAAAAGGACTCAGTACTCAGAAAGCCTTACCAGCCCTGAGGGACCCTGCTAGCTTTGACAGTAGTTGTAAACTCATGGCTGCTGAAGATAGCTGATCAATTCTCATAGCAAGAGATTTTTTACATAAAGTCAGAACCGATCTTGCTGAGCACTAAGCACCAATTTTAAATACTACACACCAGTTTTTAGAATTGCACATCTGTTTTTAAGTAATAGCCCTTGTGACAAGCATTGTAACTTCTGTGTTCTGGAGACCACTGAGGATGCCCTTAGGGCACAGCCAGATGAGAATATATGGACCCCTCAGCTCCAAGTACCTTACTGAGGGTACAGGGTACTCTCAGCACAGGTATACACTGCCTATACACTCTGATAGGAATCTACTCTTTCTATTCACCAACAGAGTAAACGTGTGAAATTCCTGCAACTTGAGAAGGAGAAGCACAACAGGATTTTAAAGCACTTTTTGTCTCCCAAGTAGCCCTACATTTCACACATTCATGGTGCAATGTCCCCTGCTTCTCACTCTCTTTCTGCAAGATCCATGACTGAGGGCAAGGAAGGAAAGCTGCTGTCCTTAAACGAGAGTTGGGAAGCCCTTGTGGCATCCTGCCCCCTAGCACGGGAAGAATGCAATAGAGGGACCAGTGACCTGGACAAATCACTTTGAAGCCTGTGTTGGTTTTCACTGAAGTAATTTTCTTCATAGTACCTAATATGAACTGTGTTTTGGATTTTTACTGGAAGGTGATCTGATAATTCAGGGATGTTTTAGCTATTGCTGAGCAGTGTCAAGGCCTTTTCAGCTCCTCACCCCACCCCACCAATAAAAAGGCTGCGGGTGCACGAGAAGTTGGGTGAGGACACAACTGGGACCCGAACTGACCACAAAGATATCCCAGACTTCATGGCATTGTGCTTATCATATAAAGCTGTGTGAGAAGAAGGAAAAAGGGGGACATCTAGAGCGATGGCGTTTGTCTTCACAAGTCACCATTATATGTGATGGGGCCCTGCTTTGGGGGTTGTTGAACATCTACCTACCCATGGGAAGCAGTGAATATATTCCCTGTGGTGCTTCACTTGTGATTGCAGCTTTTGCTTTATACTGATTAAACTACTTTTATCTCAGCCTGTTGCAGCAGAGTTTCCTGCAACCTTCCCAGGAGAGAGATTTGCCCATAGAAGGAATCAGGGTACGATATTTGCATGGATGTTCATAGATGTTTTATTCCTCACAGCCTCATGGCTATCGGCCAAGCACAGACTGACCAAGAATCACAGGAACATCGACCTAGGTACAGGATTCTCAGGGCAGGGGTACATTTGAAATGGCCAGTGAGGAACAGGATTTAGGTACATGAGCATAACCCAGACCATGCTTTCACTCCCAAGGGCCATCCCCCCAGGGGGGAACCTCCACATCTCACCCTTNTCCCCCTTTTTATTCCCCACTTGGCATTGAAATGGAATTTTGGGGAATGGGATTGGGAAAAGCAAGGTTTTGTGAGGGAAACCATGAGTGGAAAAACAGACACTGGGGATAATAGGGTACAGGGTAAAAGGGAAAAGTTTGATGGGGAAAATGAGGATGCTGGCATGGATATGATTTGAAATAATTGTGATCTCATGCATATTAACTGCCTCAGACTGGGACACTCGCGGAGCCACTCACGTTAGCAGCCTGCAGGTCTTTCCTACCCAATACAATGTCAAATTCCACTACCTCCCCATCCCCCATGCTGCAGATATACTTATTGGGGTTATTTTTGATACTTGGCAGTCTGATAAATAAGCACATTCTCTTTAGTGTCACATCTAGTTACAAACCCGTAATGCTGCTTTACATTATACCATTTTACAACCCCCCAAAACCTTGGCTGCGATAACCTTTTTATCTCTGTGTTGCTGGCGCCGTTTTTGAGCTGCTGCTGTCTCGCTGCTGGTCCGTGCTGGGCCCTTGCTTTTGCTTCTGCCTTTTATGACATTTTTCGCTGCCGCTTTCATGCTGGGGCCGCCTGCTCCTGCACGCTCCCACCAGAGGCTCCCATGTCCTTGGGGCATGAGTGGGGCAGCCACCGGGGGCTGCGGGGTCCGAGCCGCACCGCGCCGCTCTCCATGTGCACCGCCGCTGCCATTTTACTGCCTGGGACTGCCTCTCACGTCGGCCACGCTGTCGCCGCCGCTTCCCATGCCAGTCACAGGCGCACCACCGCTTTTAGCTCTGGCCACTGGGACCACGCTGGCCACACCACTGCCACTTGCTCTGCTGCCTCTGTCCACGTCGTGTTCGGTGGCACCAGCCCTGTGGCTGGTCTGCGCCAGCCGTGCCGTGCCAGCTCCACGTGTGCCGCCGCTGCTCGCCGCCACGCCGCTGCCGCCACTCACCCCCACACCGCTTTTTCCTGCCGGAGTCGCTGGAGCTGCATTACTGTGGCAACCTCCACTTTTCTCGACTGAAGCCACTGGAGCTGTTTCATGCGCCAGGACTGCGGTTCGCAGCTCCCCGCCCGCTCACGGAAGCCGCCTCACCGCTTCTCGCAGCGCTCTTGGGGCCCGGGACTGTGACCACGTGGCAGGAGCAAAGTCCCCAGCAGGACGCGCGCTGCTGAGGGGGCTGGGTGCATCCAGTGCCAGCACCTCCGCCACCGCTGGTGGGAGTGGAGAGGGAGACCTCGTGGGTACAGTCACGCGCTCCTGGGACGGCCACGGGGTCTTGGCCATGCGATGGTGGCCATCTTCTGCCATAGAGGTACTGGGACCATGCACGTGCTTCTGAAGAGCATCAGTGATTACAGGCCGTGCACAGAGGTGTTCTACCCTTGGTACATGTTTCACTTGTTCCATTATCTCATCCAAAATGTCATACCAAAAATCTCTTCGAGAAATGCCAGGAGGACTAACATCAAAAAGTAAGTCCCGAGAAACATAGAAGAAATTTTTGAAAATCCAGTTAAGAAAGTGTTCTAGATATCCCAGAGTAAGTTTAGCCTTTTGCTGTGCCAGGATTTCTTTAATTTCAAGATAAATTTCCTTTTGTGGCTGGGACAGCCACATTTCCCATGATTCTTCCATAGTCCAGAGGGAACAGCCAAACCAAGGCAAGGAGAGAAAGACCCAGGGAATTCTTACACACTGCTTCCTTGTGGATCTTCTCAGAATCTTCGCTGCTCCTCTTTTTCACTCTCTCCAGGGGCTCCAGGGACTGTTAAAATGCCCGAGATTCTCCACCATCTGTTGCAGTGTGGTTTCCTGCAGTCTTCCCAGGAGTCAGATTTGCCCATAGAAAGAATCAGGGTACGATATTTGCATGGATGTTCATAGATGTTAATTGGTCGACCGTATGGTCCCGACCCAGGTGCAGACTGACCCAGCACAAAAGGCCAAGGAATCATGGGAACATCAACCTAAGTACAGGATTCTCAGGGCAGGGGTACATTTGAAATGGCCAATGAGGAACAGGATTTAGGTACATGAGCATAACCCAGACCATGCTTTCACTCCCAAGGCCCATCCCCCCAGGGGGGAACCTCCACATCAACGTACGAGGCTTCTCCCTTCCTGATTCTCTCCCTTATACTACCCAGGGGGAATGAGTGAGCAGCTGTGTGGGATTTAGCTGCTGGCCGGGATGAAACCACATCAGAGTCCTAGTTCACATTGTTATTGGTAATAGACATTCATTAGTCTATACAGAAAAATGACATTTTAGGATAGCTCAGGCCAAAGAATTCTATGTACTTCAGTGCTTCATCGTATTTCACTGTTATAAAACATGAAAAGTAGAAGAGAAGAATTAACTGGAAAATGCAGCATAAGGAGACACAAAAGAAGATAATGGGAAAGGAAAGAGAAATTTGAGCCCCTTACAGACATTTGCACTTTTTAAATCCAGCTCTAGAAAGTGGGAAGGGAAAGGAGGTTTAGGCCAGAGAGATATAAATCCAAGCGAGAAGAAAAAGGAAGTTTTAACGAGGAGAGATAAGAGCGAGCAGACAAACCTCAAGAGCTCTAAAGGGAGCGATGGCCAAAGGGACAGAGGAGACGTACTCTGATGTTGATTCAGTAGAGGTCAGCCCTCAAAGCTGGGGACTAAGCTGACAATTTCCTAAACTAAGTCACTTGTGCAACTAGGAAGTATTTTGTTATTTGTACCTGTCTTTAAATGCTTTTCTTTTGCACATGTGTTTGCAAATCCAGACAAGAGACAATATAATACAGGTGTCAGAGCACCAGACTCTAGTCCCAAGGAAGATTAAGGGTTCTCTGGTACTGTGATGGGCTATATTGCTTAAGTCACATTGTCAGTGTCCCTTAGAGTAGCTACACATGATCACAAGTGTGCTCATGCCTCCGGTAATGACATCTTGTTCCTGACCTAAGATTCCCCAAATTTATCTCTCTGAGATACCCAGTCCCTGCTGTGGAACTGGGACACAGAGACTGAAAATGCTGGGACCTGAGGTTTCTCCTGACCTTCCAAAAGAGCAAAATCCAGCTTCCCAGAGGAACTCACTGCTGGTTGCCCCACATGCTGAGGATGGTGGAATCACATGACAAGGTGCTGATCTCTGTTCTGCAGTCCTGAAAGTCCTTGGGAAAACAGAAATAATACCGCCATGACCACAACTGGGTGTAACTGCTACGGTATAATGTAAAACATGGTATGTTTGGAGTCGCTTCTGTCAGCAGTACCTCTGGTTCAAGGATTGGATGGGGGGACAGAAGAACCACTTGGCCCTCCATCCTCCACAATATCCAGCCTGGTATAGGTCCACAGGAAGGTCTAAATCTACTTTCTCAGTCCTGCTCACACTCTGTGCATCCAACAAGCAGCAAGAAGGAAACAACACATCCATCTGGCAAGTTCAGTGTGCTGCATGCCAATTGGCTTGAGAAAGGCAAGCCTTTTCTACTAATAACTCGCTCAGGTCAAAGGTTGTGAGTGATGCATAATGACATGGAGCAGACATATCTGCAAGAAGTGCTTGATACAGAGGGACACAGAGGTAACTTACAGCACTGCTGTGCTCCTGTCAAAATACAGTATAAACATGACTGGCCCAAGACTGAAAGTGGAAAGTATGGAAATTAAGTCAGAGGACTAAAGAGAAGGCTATAGCAGAGCTCAGCTTTGCTGTGGTCAGGAATGCTCAGGATTAGCAAATGGAGAAAACAGACAGATGTTGTTATGTGAACAGATATCCTCTTAAACTTGAACTCATTTTCTCACCACCACATTCTTCTGAGGTCTCATCTGCCTCGAATGAGTCTAGAGAGACTCCCTGTGTTGAGAGTTGTAGGACAAATGCAAGAATGTCCAGCCATAACTCCTTCCTGCACAGCAGTAGATCCAGTGGGTTATGGAGGCCTTTGATGTTTCATGTGCAAAAACGAGCTGGTGCCATTCAAAAGCCAAAAATTTCTGGGTAGCCGCAAGAGCAAGACTGATGCAAGCAGCATCTGTGTACTTGTTTCTGCTGGACCAATAGCAAAATACATTCCTAGCCATGTATTCGGTGCACTATAGTTTTCCTCCATTTAATGTTTGGTCAGTATTTGTAAATTTGTACATTCTAATAGAACATTTGTACTATTAGGGAAGAGAGATTTTTGTTGCTGTTGAACAAATAATTTAGAGATTTTTCATTTCCCCTCCAGTCAAGCATTTTTGCGAAGCCCTGCCTGCCATACTCTACATTAAAAACCCTGTACAGACGCAAGAGCTTAAATAAAAAATCACCCATACAGGCAAACCATGACCTCTTCCTTGCAGTCCCTGCCCTCTGACACAGGAAGGCTCTAGCACTGAAGTAACTAATGCCATAAACACACACACTTTTCATAGTGCATTTGGAGAATTTGGAACAATGCTCCAAATGAGACTGGCTCCTTTACAGAGTTTGTTTTGCACATCACTTGCCCCAAGGCATGTACCATAGCTAACAGACCCTCCGCAACAGCTTCCTATCCTCTGCTCCATGTAACATTAATGAAAGCTTGTGAGGCTCCTCAGGCAAATACAGCACAGCCCAGCAGGCTGTGGCACTCTGCCAGTGCTGCCCTACCCCCCAAACTGTGACAAGCAACTTAAGGGGTTGTGCTAAGTATATATCTAAAGCAAGCATCTTCACTTCTCAGGAACTGGATGGCCTTCTCCACTAAGACCTTCCGTTTCCCAAGAACCAGAAAGGGCTGGCTGAAAAGCAGAGTATGCAGTATTTGGATGCAATAGCAATGCAGCTTACACAGGAGACACATACTGTGCTTTCACCCTGCAACTCCTTCAGTGCTATCTTTAAATTTTCAAGAAAAAACATGCTGAAGGTATATGCTTCCTCTGAATGTAAAGTGTATTTATTGTTTTGTAGTGGATGGAGGCGAAAAATGGGTGTACATCTACTGCTTCTCCAAAAATACGTTGGCATGAATTCTTCCTCAGAAACACCAGAGAAAGCATAAAATCTCTCTTTTCCTTGCACTGTTAGTCACCCTAACATGACCCTCTGAGACCTCTTCTAAATGCCCAGACATGGTCCTATACTTCGCGTAATCTTCTAAACAGTAGAAAATGTGGGGATAGAACATTATCAAATGTGAATAATAGCATTTTACATACCTTTTGCCAAGGTGTAACTTCTTGCAGAAAGGACAAGTTGATTAATACAATTCTCAGTAATTCGAATCAGGTGATATTACAGAGGCATGAACATGAATCAACACTGTATGCTGATAAATTTTTGTTATTTCATTAGAGGCCAAATGCTTCTGCCTCTGCTTAATATCTATTATAAGGCCATTTTAACATTCTTTTTTAAAAGAGAAATAAAGATTTTGGGGCTCTTAGCAACATGATCTAGTGTGTGGCATCCCTGCAAAACAGGGGTGTTGGAGCAAGATGATCTTTAAGGTCACTTCTAACCCAACCCATTCTATGATTCTATGATCCTATGATTTTCACTTTCAGGAGGCTATAGGAGAGCTCTACTTACAAGCTTAACCTATTCTTTCAACTGAGTTAAGTTCGTAACTGGTAAAAATTTGGAACAGTAATCCAAATTCCAGTGATGTCATTTTGGAAGCAAAAAAAATGCAAAACAACCTCTTGTTGAGCCTGGACATTTGCTGTGATTCTTGCAAAAGATGGGACTGCAGGCTGTACTGCAAAAAAAATTATCATAAAAGTCTCCTATCTGCACAAACACCATTTTAACCTAACTGAACTGAGAGTGAATACACAAGCAGGAAATCTTCTAGTCTGCAGGAGCTACTGACACAAACCACTTTTTTAAACTGAAGTGATGTATGCATGCATACAACTTCAGGTATTGAAGTATATCTACTTGTGCATCAATACATAAATTCACATAACCTCATTGTAGACCAGGTTCTGAGGTATTTGCAGATTCCCATTCAAATGAGAAATAGGCTAAAAATTTGGTTTACTTGGTTTGCAGATTAACCTTTTTTTTTTACTCAGCAGCTCAGAAATCGGAAACTTACATTTCTGATTCACATCAAGAAGACTCTTGCAAAACCCTGGTTAAAACTCTCGGTGGTGATAAATTTCACCAGATTTTCTTCTCATTGGCTGTTTGCATAAAATAGTGGTGCCAGACACCCTCTCCATCTCACCTTCTGACTGTTTGCCAAAAAAGTCATTCCCTTCATTCCTTTTTGTCTACAGTCATGCCTTGCTCTTTTTTTTGTACTCTTCTCTGATAATTTAACTAGTTCTGCCACTTAAAAACACCCCAATAATCTATCCTACCCTTCTGTCTTATTATAGCTCTTCTTATTCTCCCCTTTTGGAATACAGACTCAGAGGGACACTGATCATATTTGTACAGAAGCCATGATTTTAAGATTTGCTGCTACAAATGCCACAAACAACAGTGTGTCTTTGCTGGGACGAAGATCAAAATTTGGTGCTGTCTCCCTCAGATCTTGGCTAGTAAAACACTTAAACATGCAGAAAGCCATTTAGAGTAGAGTAGCATGCAGAGCAATTTAAGTACCTTAGACCTGACTATCCATGGCTAATTACCAGGATGGGATTTAAAGTGTGCAGATGTAAATCAAGTGTACAAAAACCCATCTGGAGTACACTGTTCACTGGTTTGAATAAATGCAACATTAAAAATCAAATAAATCCCTAAGTACCATAAATCAAAAGTGCCATGTCTAATGTGACAGATAAAAGGACTGTAGTACTCTTTGCAGTATTTTTGTAAGATATATGTATATAGAAATCACATTTTAGGCTGTTTGGAATCATGTTTTTAAGACTTTGCAATTTGTTCTTTGAAAAATTTTTATCTGTTCCTCTATCCAACTTAAGGTTGCTGTAGAGCAGAGAGGAATTTAATCCTTTTAGGCAATAGAGTTTTACTTGAGCTACGTTAAGCACAGCAACTAATAACTGCCAGCATTACCATAGACTCAGAGTATATAACTAGTATCTGATGGTGAGAACTGAGCACTTATTGCAGCTCAGTGTTGGATATGGAAGGCAAAGCTAATTTTTAAAAGGTGGTGAGAGGCAGAAGTGTGACTTTTGAGGAGTAAGCACTTTGTATCAGAACACTACACCACTCTTGCAGAAAAAAGGGAATGAAGCCCTGGCTGGCGACAAAAACTGCGTTCAAAGACAGAAGCATAGGGCATAGTTTGAGGGAAGTAAAGTGGACAGTAACCCTGCAACACGTATTAAGATGTGCTTTTCTTAATTCTCTACTACTGCCTTCAGTCAAATTTGACATTTTATTCAAAAGCACAATCTGACTGACAAAAATATTTTTTGTTAGATCTTTTCATCACAATTTCAAAAGGCACTTGATGTGTCTGTCATATATATGAACTAAATTGCATGTTCTGCACAGCACATTTACCACTAAAATAAGCATTCTAGGCCCAGTTAATCATCCTCAAGATAGAATGGTACATTTTCAGGAATTGCTGACAAAACCACAAAAAAGCAAGTAAATATGATTTAATGTAGAAGTTATCTAGCAGAAAACCAAGGAAATTCCATCCCTATGACTGTTTGTTCAAAATTATTTTGTGTCCTGAGGCATATATGCTCTTTAATTATCCAATCACACACCATGTTTCCAGTAGCAATCTTAATTCTGTCTTTTTTATCTTCTTAGAATGGGTTGTCAACAGCGATAAGAGCCTATTAATTAAATTTGTGATATAAATATAGAAATTGGTTACACAACAAAAAAGAACGCAGGTATTGGCTGTTTGTATTTAAAGTCCTGTGGGTGGGTAGCTTGAAAGGGCTTATAGAGCTGGCTTATGCCTTTTTGCCACCATCCTCAGTCAAATAACTCCAGCTGCAGAACTGCTGAGGTTACATGTACTTGCATGTATGTAAATGACTATATAAACAGAAAAGGTCTTTCTTCATCCTTCATTCTTTCCATTTAAAAAATCGTTTGGTGCAATTAATCATTTAATCTGGTCACCCAAAACGAGGTTTTAAGGCTTTTTTCAGCTTTGCTGCCAGAAAAGATACCTGAACACATGAAGAGCAGTCTGACAACTCTAAAGTGTCAACATGTTTTTAGCTTCAAAGGACAGCTGGAATATTCAGCTATTTTCTACTGAAGTCTACCATCTAAAAATGCAAGCTTTCATAACAGAATTATTTAATAAGAAATTCTGACAAAATCAAACATATTAATATCTTTCACACTTATGCATACATCAGATGCTTGATCCCAAAAATATTCAATTTGATTAACAGAAATAGTCCCCTCACATCATCAGGTGTCTTCCTCAGATGAATCACAATATTCACCTGACTTAATTTTCACCCTTTTGGGATCAGCCCCAATATTTTACATTTCATCCATTGTTATTATAGCTCTGTTGTAAACCATGGAGTCACATCTCATTTTCCTACCATTTTCACAAGTATTTACTCCATTTCCATATCCTGGGGTTCAAAAATACCTCAGGGGTTTCAATCAGAAGAAATATTGTTGTAGGCTTGACATCTTCACCTTTTTCACATTGCTATCACATGGGAAAACAAACACGTTCCATGCTGAAATTAATCAAATTCAGCAATCTTTTGACAGTAGTGCTCTAGCATCTTCTTTCACTGCTTCATCAATCACAAATAAATCATGATGGCTGGTGAGGCACTGGAGGATCAATGTGGCAGTGTGTCAATAGCTGTAACTGAAGTATTGTTGTTGCCTGGTAAATTATCAGCAGAGGGGATTGTTGACTGAGCAGCAATTCCCCAGAAGTTTGGAGCCATTAGGGCACATCTTTCAAAGCCTACTGGCCTCAGAAGACTATAACAGCAGTTTAACTTCAGCAAGGGTCTACCATTTGGACTGGGCTATCCATATCCGTGTCCAGATCCAGGCCACATTCGCTGATGGGCTGTCTCTCAGCACGCAGCTGGGGAACCGTCACCGAATAGACAAGTTACTAATGCAGTTCCTCAAGAAACCTATGGCCCTAGGACAGGTCACATTTTTTAATCAATGACTTGGAAAAAACCAAAGTCATTACAGATAACATTTCCAGTAGTCACAAAGACTGATGGAAGGCCAAATAAGAGAACAGGGTCTTAACCCCATGTAATTTTAATGCCCGGAAGCTAGGCACAGACAGCACATTTAATAAAGCTAAATGTAAAATCACACAGTGTCCAAGCAATGATTGATGACTGATCTCCTATGTGCCTGTTAGCACCCCCGTGTGATTACTCCCTGTCATTTTGGGGTTGCAAACAACAGCCAGTATTGAGCCATATGCCCTCATACAGTTACAGAAGGTATGACTGACAGAAGATAGGTTTTCTAAGTCCTATAGATTCATCGAGTGTAAAGGCTTTATGCAGAACTGAAATACAAGGCTACTCAGCTAGAAAGAGTTCAAGGAGAGATTTATTTGAGGCCAGTCGTTAGCAAGTCACGTTAAGGTTGTGCTGGAGCCATCAGTGACTGGATGATCAATTAAGATGTGAAATGATCAGTTATTCAAAGCAAGGCTTATTATGTATAGTTACCCAATAATAGTTTTCCTAAACTGTTGGGAGTGTACAAAATGAGAGACCCTTGTCATGTGGCCCAGCCACATGACAAACGAAGTAGAAGAGAAAAAAATTTGCCTTAGAATAAGCAGAGATGTATGGCTGTTCTATTCCTGATACCTATAATTGAATCATCTACCAGGGATTTCACATATAAATGCTTGAATTTTCTATCACCTTAGCATGCATGAAGTTAAAGACACTTTCATGATCCCTGCTGAACAGGCAGTGGACACCCAGACATGCAGGTTCTTGAACTGTGATGATACATACTTTGCAGTACCTAACACTTCATGGCTTCTGGATTTCCACCTGGCTTCTGCATTTCCACTTGGGATTATGCAATAGTTAGCAATGCAAGGAAGTGCATTTTCACCTTTTGGAAGGGATCTGTATGAGGAAAAAAAATCTTCTGGTGACATTTACCAATGACTTGAGCCTTTACTGGCAGTGTCGTAGTAGAAAACATTCCTGATTCTTCTGGGAAATATGTGGTACTACATCTAAACCCAAAGAACGTAGGTATGCAATATCTAGAGAAATACAGTTTGGGTAGTAATAGCTGAGCGAGAGCTCCAAGAGCCAAAGAGAAGCATTAAATATTGAAAAACTTGGCCTATTTTTATAGATTGTGATGTGTCAATCCATTTTAACTAAACACAGAGAAGGCTCACAGGCCTTGATTGTACTGTATAAGTACTCACATGCACCACAGCAACAGGATCATAGGGAGCCTGTCAGCCCATCAGAAAAATATATGACAAGATAAAATAGCTGGAAGCTGAAGGGAGGCAGTCCAAATTGATAATAAAGTGTTATCATTGTTTTAAGTGAGGAATTATTAATTTAGGAATGATTGCAAGGATTGGGTTTTGATATGACCTATCGCTGACAACTTTTAATTAAAGCTTCAGTGTTTTTCTGGGAGAGATGCTGTAGTTAAACAAGAATTTTTTTATTTAGTAATACAGCCTATGTTGTAGAGCTCAAGTTGCATACCCACAGACTGTTCCATTCTAAGCTTGATAACTAATCTTTCATATCTTCACTTTTTAAAAGTTTCAATAAACAGGAGAAAGAATACTTTTTTCTGCGTGGAAAAATACAAATTCCAAATCTTACCTTTACAAATCACTAAAAAGTGATTGTATTTCTGCTGCTGAATCTTGATAGTTGTTGAAGAGTATGATCTTCAAATGCTTTGAATTTACAGGGGAGTTTGTTTATTTGTTTGTTTGCTTTTCCTGAGTGAAAATGTTTCTGTTTCTGCAAAGTACCTCAGGCTTCACTAAGAAAACTGTCATTTCTTCTTATCAGAAAACACAAGTCCATGTGGACAACCCTGCTCTGTATCCATTCCATCAGGCTTTGTTTCTCTGCTCCACTACCTTGATTTTAATGAAACCTGTCCTTGTGCTTCTGCTTGCTTTGAATTAGCTATTCTTCACCCAGTCAGATTGATTGACTTTTTTATCTCATGACTGCCCAAGTATGGAACAAGCTTCTTTCACAGCCATCTATACCACTTAAAAATTGTTTTCTGTTTTATTTTGATTTGTTCTTGTAAACAGCAAAGCACTAGAGACTGAAGTCTTCAAACTTTACCATTTTACTTTATCATTTTACTTAAGAAAACTCTGCTGAATTCCATGGTTATCCTCTCAAAGTAAAGACCTCTCTTTTTCACTTTACTACTTCAACTGCTTATGCAAAGCAGGATCCTCTTTGAGCAAAGCTGATAAAACATACTGAGGGATAGACTCTACTTTGGTTTTTTTCACTGTATCTTATTATTGTAGAAAAATGCTCTGTAATCACTCTATCACATGAAGTGTACTACTCATTTTTGCTTCATTTAATCAACTTCACAATATGTGTTGTGGATTGTTTGCAAATCTGTTAAAATATTACAGCTATATATTGTATTTAAATACTTTGCAACAAATGGCAGGACTTTGATTTCCAGTAATTTTGTAACTGGAGGGGTTTTTATAGTAGTAAGTAATACGTCCACATTTTGTTTTTCATATTATGAGAAGATCAGCTAGGATCCCTTAGAATTAATCAACATTTCAGAATGAGGACCAGGAATTTTAATGTAAATTCATCTCTCACAATTAAAGCTAGTTTTCTAGTTGATTTTCTAGTTCTTGTGTCTTTGTTAACTTCCATTACTGTATCAGAACTGTAGCATTTTTCACATCCCCCCATTGTGATGTATTTTACATCCAATAACTCTCTAGAGATGCAGGGCTGAAGAGAACCTTGAGATGTCATTAAGTCTATTATAGCTTTGCTCCAGAAAGAACAATTATACCAGTGTCATTTCTGACAGGTGTTCCACTAGTTGCTTCTTAAGGACTTTAAAAGATGGAGATTCCACCAATTCTCTAGGCAATTTACTGCAGTGCTTCACTTTCCTACCAATTAAGATGTAGTTTATACCCATTACTTCTAGGCATAGAACATGGAAGAATGGATTATTCTCTTTGCCAACACCTTTCATGTATTTGAAGGTTGTTTGGTTCCAGCAGTCCTTTCCTTTCCAGGTTAAATAACCCAATTTGTGCAATCATTTTTCATAGGTCACATTTTTAGGATACTGAACATTCTCATTTTTCTCTACTGAATTCTCTCCAACTGGTCCACATATAATTGGAAAATTGCTCTGAGTGAAGCCTTTTAATGCTGAATCAATAGGAAGAATTTCTTCATGTCTTGCAGGCTGCACTTGAGGTAATAAATTCCATTTGATCCCAAAGAGCTCTGGACTTCTTTTGTCAATATGACATTGTTGAATCATGTTGAGCATATCTACAATTATGGCCAGTTTTAACCCCTATGTCCTTTCCTGTAGAACTGCTCTTTAAATTACTTTCTCCATCCTGTCTACAAAATAAACAATGACTGCCTATTGTATGTGTACCCATGGAATAGCATCTGATTATTTTCAGATTATGTCTCCAATTTGTCAAGATCCATTTAAATTGTTATATCATTCTCAGTATATTCATCCCTAGCTTGGGTCCGTCTGCAAATTAAATAAACATACTAATCAAACTCTGCACTCCATCGTTAGTATTTGTTAACAAAATCATTGAAGAGCGTATGGGTTAGAAGTAGGTACTACTCTATGAATCCTTCTATTTTGACAGTGACTGATTGATAAATACTCTTTCAGTATTCTTCTCAAATTCAATTTCTAGTTCTAGATCTAGATTCCCAGAAGGTACCATGTTTCTTTAGCTAGCATATGACATATTGACATAGAGAATATCAAAAGTCTTTCCAAAATTAAAGTACAGTAAGTGTGTCTGCCCTTTGGCCACATATTCTTTTCCTGCCACTGAAGGAAATTTGGCTAATAGCTTATTGAAAATATCACATATAATTGGTGCAAAACAGAATGTAAAGCCTGACTTAGTGAAATCCTTGCAATGGACTGTGTTAACATACTGCATTTTTCTTCCCACAGAGGAGTTGTCTAACCCCAAAATTTGTTTTTATTTTCTGTAGATTGAAAAATCTTGGGAATCTGAAGCACTTTGCATGACTCGATGAATAGTAGAGATGTTTGTGCTGCAAAAGTTTTAACGTCTCTAATACCAAACAAAAATACCACTAATTGGGGAAGAAAATAGCAAACAATACATAGCAGATGGTTTAAAATGTAAAAAACTGAAAAGGGAAGCTAAAGGTGACAGAAGGCTTTGTGGATGGCAGCGCTGAGACCAATAAAAATCGTGTCTGAAGTCTATTTTGAAAGAAATGAAAGAAATGAAAATTCTAACAGTAGTACAGGCTCATTGCTCAACAGAGATGGTAAATTTTTTCACAATAGTACAAGAGCAGAAGTGTTTATGAAATATTTCCATGCTGTATTTAAAATGAAGAGAGATCACAAAAGGATGATTGCTGTATGATGAAGTACTTTCTAGTCTATTTGTGACAAAAGACATTAAACAGCTACTGCATTTAATGATTTTTAAAATATCAGGCTGGGAAAACTTACATCTAATTCCTAAAAGCATGATTTGAGGAACTCTCCAGCTGACTTATCTTAACACTTACTAGATTCTGGACTTTCTATGAAATTCCAGAAGACTGAAAAAATGATAATGTCATGCCAATAGTCCAAGAGGGCAGGACAAGTGCGGGAGAGGAAGATCTACTAAAGAAGCAACATATGGTTTTAATAGATAGAGTTTTGCAGTGTAACACATTTCCAACAGATTTATCAAAATTATTTTTAAAATACAGAGAACCTGAATTTTTGCCCAGTTAAAACAGATGGCAGGCAGTGCAGTGTTTCCAGACTTCAGTTTCAAGTTTTGAAGGAGATTCAAAATGAGTTAAAACAAAAAAGTAATTGAGCTGTCTGACATACTCTCTTGTAAACAATTATTCATACCAAGCAACTTGTCACAGCTCCATCAGTTGTATGAGGTGTAGACCAGGATTAGTCAGTATGTAATTGGCAGCAGTTACAATACTTTAGCATTTTAGAGAAAATGAATATCCTTCTGCTGATCTATATTTGGTTATGTATTGCATTCTCATGTTTATGGTTTTGTGAACATTATTCATTAGCTGCCTTCAAGATAATGTGCTCCACGTAAGCAATCATTTTGTATTATCATTAGATTTTGTGCTCCTACCTGTACAGAGATATGCAAATTTAAAATTTCTCTATTATTGTCAGAAAAACCTGATTCTATCAGGGTTTGCATGACAAAAGCTGATGGACCAGGGAGAAGGCCGTTGTTCTCAAGAAGTCCACTGAATGCTTCAAACCAAGACTAGAGACATCAAAGGTGACCTTCCTGAAACTTCAATAATCAGCTTTGGTAGTCTAAGATGCTCAGCTTGCTAACCTTTGAGTTCAGCTGATAATAGGACAGGACTAGACATCAGAAGTTAAAGCAAAGCCCAACCCAAATTACTTTCAAAACCAAACACAAACAACCCAGAAACTCAAAATCAGCTATCAAGCATTCAGCTCAAAGGTCTTACATGAGAGATTTTGTGCATTTAGTGTGTGGTAGATATCTTTATTTGCCATCAATTTTTAATTTTTTTTTTTTAATCCATACATTATGTCTCTTGTACTGAGCTATTTCATCCCTCAAAGCCTATGTCACAAGGATCTACCTTTCTACATCTTGACAAAAAAGCATCCTTGGAGGACTGGGCAAGAATACTGGGACTTCAATTCCTCTCACCCCAGAGGCATTTCTACAGCATGATTCATCTAGCCTCAAAGTAAGCACCTAAACTAGGTCTGATGAATCATGTCTTAAACCCCCTATTTCTTTCCCTTTTCCACAAAGAACTGAGTGGCCCACCAGATGTCAGTGTCTTCATTTTGGATATCCAAAGGGTGGCGAGAAAATTCTAAAGCCTAAGCTTTCACAAAGTAGAAATAGGCTATGTGGTTTCATTGTATCACCATTTCTCCCTCCCTAACAATCTTAACATGTATGAGCAATGCAATAATTTTCTAGATCTGTTTGCCGGGAACTTTCCTCACAGTCAATTATTTTAAAGGTCCGAAGTTTGGGTCAGTGTACTAGTGTCCATATACCTTCCCCAAATCCCAAAGCTTTAAGCACTTGTTTATTAACCCCAACAAGAATCTCTAGACATCTGGATAAATAGGTCTATTAATTGCAAAGATTGCATTTTCAAGTCAAAGTGGATCAACATTTATGCATTTTTCAGGTTTCTGAACAAGATAAAATCTAATTTCTCTACACTGGCATCTAAACCATTTTTGGCTCCATTCCATATTCCCTTTTAACTCTCACTGTCCTCATAGTCATAAATGAAGGGCATAATACTTTGTTTCACTTGTAAATGTCAAGCGGTGTAGCGTTATCATCTGTGTTACCAGTAACACTAATAACACTGCAGACTAGACTGCTCTGTCTTCATCAAAGGCTATGCATCAGTTGAGACACAGTGCTGATGATAACCTGAGTCAGCTATCAGGGAAAAGGGCTCTGTAATATGTAGGTCACTACCAAGGTTCATTTCAGCAAACACCTGCAAATTGCACTCTGCCAGAAAAAAAAAATCTCATTGGCAAAAACAAAAGCAAAGTGCGGAGAAGATATATGAATGTATTTATATCTTCATGCCCTACCCATGCACACAAAAAGCTCTTGATAGCTTTTTGAATATCTGTATAATCCGTCTCCTCCCACAATTTTGGATTATTTCTGCATGGATTTTTCAGACAGTTTCCAAGCCACATTTTCACTCTACTTATTAAAGCAGTATAAACATGTTGATATCCATGCCAGCAACAAAGGACACTACATAAAAAGACCTGGAACTGAACTCCAAATGTAGGGTACTAAGAAGAAATTTCTGCATATTAGCAGAGCAAGAAATTCTTCTATTAATTCCCAGTTAACATCTGTCCTGCACATAGAGGTGGAGGGAAGAGTCCTCTGAGTGACCAACTAGGTTCACCAGCCCTTCAAGTAGAGGTTTACCTCATTGTCTGCACAGTAATAAATTAATCTACAGTATTCCGATATTTTAACAAAATTAGACTAATTTTAAGGCTAATCTGCAATTATTTGGGTTTTTTTTCTTCACTGTAGTCAGTGCAGTCGGAAGTTTGTGAAAAAGAGAAGTATTGCTTAACACTGAAATCTAATTAGCTCGCTTTGCAGCACATACTCTCAACTAGTATGTTTAAATAATGCATCCCACTTCTGTTTGTCTGCCGTAGCTGCTGCCTTGCTATTTTCCCTATCTATTATTCTTATTCAAGGGAGGATTCATCCAGGGCATCCACATGTTTATACGTACTGAAATTACACACTTTAATGTAAATTAATGTCTATTAAATTATTTTTGCGTATTAATTGAATCTTCCCCACTGGAATTCCCTTGATCTATTTTTTTCATAAGCAGATAAATAAAAGAAATATCTTGAGCTACCATGCACCATCTGGATAAATGTCAGCTATATCCCTACCTAGAGGGTTTGGCGTTTATTTCTCAAGAGGGCAGGTGTTGGTTTTGCTTTCCTTGCCTACAGTTTGCACAGCTGAATAATTTAAAAAGGACTCAGTGCTGAAAGATAAAATGAAGATGGAGTATATTGTTTCTGGCTACAATCCCCAGTGCTGTAGGTGGCATTTTCTGCTAATACAGCTTGAAGTAGAATTGCTAGCAAAACCAGAGATTTGAATCATCATAATTAAGGCTGTGTCAAATGGGATTTTTCTTTGAAAAAGAATACATACATAAATAATACTAAATGCATGTGCCACCAGTATATGTTTAATTTAAATATCAGTTACTTCCCTAAAGGAATGGTCATTCAGTGAGTTCACTAAAATTCCTGCATCCTAAATATCAGACCAAAGCAGCAACTGTAGGGAAATGTTCTATGAAAAATGTTCTGTGCAAACATTTATTGCCTTTGAAAAACACAATATTTTCCCATAATTAATAAGCCAGCAAAAGGTGTCAAACTTCAAATTCTCTGCCATCATTACAATCAGAGTTATGCATAGTAGGGCTGACATTGTCAAGATGCCATTAAAATGGATGCAGTGTAAGCATATAATACAGGGCTTTGTTGCTATCAAAGGGTTTGCGGCATAAGTAAGAGAAATAGAAGTTTGGAAAGGTCAGAGTGAAGAAGGAATTTGCACAGGGCCACGCATAATTAAGTGTTAAAGCTCCAAATTGACTCAGGATGCCTGGGCTAGCTAAGTGATGTGCTGTCTGCATGTATGACAGCGTAGGGGAAGGTGTGTCTTTTGAAGAAATGCTATAATTCTGCACCATGTGCTAACCTCTGAACTTGTCTAGTAGGAGTTTGGTCTCAATTGTGTGTGCAACTCAACTCTGATTTTTTTCTGTGCAAAATTCAATCTTGGGCAAAATAGGCTGCATATGTGCAGCTGCATGCTGTTGTTCTTCAGCCTGTGTCTTCCTGAAGTGTATGTAGTGCTTTATTAACAGTGACAGTATTTTGTAACTGAATATTCAGATAAATTCTGCATGAGGTCAAAATGGTTTCTCTACGATCAATCTCCAATTGATTTGCCTGTACAGCCAAAGTATTTGCATATCTCCTCAAACACCGAGCTGAGAACACACTGAGAAGCATGGTGAAACATGCCTCAAGAGCCAGTAGTTAGAGAGGGGTCAAGGTGAGGGTCAATACAATACCCACTACAGCAGCAGAGGAGTCATCGGTTTGAATTTATTCTCATCTGAGGGACAACCTCATTTGCTGTTGTATATTGAGGGAGGAGAGAAAAAGGGAAGAAAGAAGGAATAGGTGGAAATGATGAAAATGTCAAGGAAAATAGACTTACAGAAAGAGGAAAGATGCAGAAGAAATTGCTGCTGTAAGTAAAGTGGGAAAGAAATCCCTCCAAAAGCAATATATTCTTCAGAAATGTCAAGTACAAGCAGCTCCATTGCCCTTCTCTCAGAGCACTTCTCCTGCCTTCATCTCCAAAAGCTTTCCACAGCTCATGATCTGGCTTGCAGGAGCCTCACAAAACCATCCAAATCATCTCTCTACCTGAACAAAGATCAGCCACTTCTGTGTCTGTGTCATTCCTGACAGATATTTGTCTAACCAAATATCTCCCCTATATGTCCCCAAATAGAGAATGCACATCAGTGTCCTTCCTTAAATCTTAACAAACCATTTCCAGTCTCTAACTCAGTGTTTTAAAATCTTTTTATTGCAAAAATACCTCTAGACATTTCTGGTTGCAGCTGCAGGTTCTAGTCAAATGAAACCACACACCACACATTGCTTTTCTTAATTACTCATCACAAATTATTTTGAGACATCTACATAGCAATTTTTGACATATGTGAAGACTAAACCCAACTTATTTAACCAATTTATTCTTAAGTAATGTTTTCTAGACTATCCAGCGTTTGAATCCTTTTGAATCCTCTGTATTCTTACTTCAAGCATTTTACTGGGCTGAGGCAATACTCCAGTGGGATAGAGCAGTCCAGTTGAGGCATAGCTGGTCCCAAGGAAAGAAGGAGTATAACTTTGCACATCCCCACAGTCTGGAGTTTACATTATTCACTGCAGGATATCTGGGTTTGGGTTTCTTTGGCAGTCAGGGAAAGGTAGGACATGATGTTGTTGACTTGTACTCAGTTTTTGATTCATAAAACCTACATATAAAGATCTGCTACTTTGATGGTTATTCCCCTCTTTCATTTGTGCAGATGATTATTCCTGCCTAAATGCAGTTCCTTATATCTATCCCCAGTGAATAGCATCCTATTTATTTCAGACCATACCTTCAATTTGTCAAGATCACTTTAAATTCCAATCCTGTCTTCCAACATACTCACAGTCCCTTGCAGATTAGTGTCATTAGCAAATCTAATAAGCATGCTCTCATTCCTTTCATTTTTGGCAATCCCCTGAGATTACAGCACTGTTATGACCTTGCTAAATTGTAGGGATAAGATACATACTTTTCTGCAACACTTTAAAACAGCAGCCATCAATCAGATAGACTTTGAGGGTATTTGTTCTCAAGAATTCTGTACAGGAAGACAGGGTAAGTCTACGCTGCCTTTGAAGGAAATCCCAAGGCCAATGTCAAAGTCTTTTGTTCAGCTCCACTACTGGGCCTCCCTCACAGCCCCAAACATACCCAGGCACAGGTATTCTATTCCCATACCAATGAAGTCCCATCAGGAAGGCATGTCCAGGGCTCATCCATTGCTTCACTTCAGAATACACATCAACTCCCTTTGAAGCCTTTTGCAAAGGCTTCCTCAACAGTGGGGAAGGTGCAACAATTGGGACATGTCAGGGAGCTAAGTCTCTAACAGAGTAAAGGAATTTGCCCCACATCACAAAAAGGGTTGCAACTGTGTGCTGGCTGTAGAAGTGACCAAAGATGCCAGATGTGACCAACTCTTGAGTGCCTATTTGCGCTAGTGCTGGGAAAGAACTTGTACCTGCCAGGAGAACACAGAGCCTGAAGTTCAGGAAAGCACTTCTGCACTGACTCCACCACTGCTGAGGTTGCACCTCAAACCCTGTTTCAGTTTACTTACTACAAGAAAGACACTGAGGTGCTGTAGTATGTCCAGAGAAGAGCAACGGAGCTGGTGAGAGGTCTAGAGAGTGACTCATATGGGGAGAAGCTGAAGGAGGTGGGGCTCTTTAGTCTGGAGAAAAGGAGGCAGATCAGGGGTGGACCTTAATTGCTCTTTACAACTACCTGAAAGGAGGCTGTAGCCAGATGGGTATCAGTTCTTTTCTCCCAAATAACAAGCAAGAAGATGAGAGGAAACGGGTCAAGTTGTGCTGGGGGAGAGTTAGATTATATGTTAGGAAAAATTCCTCCACAGAAAGGGCTGTCAAACACTAGAACAAGCTACCTAGGGAAGCTGTTGAGTCACCATCCCTGGAAGTTTTTAAAAGATGTGCAGACTTGGCACCTGGAGACATGGTCTAGTGATGGGCTTCACAGCACTGGGTTAGTGGTTGGACTTGATTATCTCAAAAGTCTTTTCCAACCTAAATAACTCTGTGATTCTCCTATTAGAATTTAATCCAACCCTGACTCCAGCAGCAAGCTGTGGATATGTTCTGCTACCAGCTCTGACAGAAAACAATGACGGGAACAAGCCCTGCCAGTGGCACCTTCTCCTCAGAAGAGCAATGGAGAAACAGGGAGTTTCAACAAAGTAATGTCTTAAAATAGCTTCTCTACACAGAAATGTCAGCTTTTTAGGTGGTTAAAGGCTGGTTAATGTAACTGTTCAATGCGACAGGCAGTCTAGGTTTTGCTAAATACTGTTTCCTTTACTTCTGGATATGAAAATGCTTCACTTTTCCAAAAATCTAATCCCCAGTAATTTTTCTTCAACTGCTATAACTCCTAGATTTAGATAAATGTCATCTCAGATGTAATTTAATTCATTGGAAGATGTCTATTGTGTTTAGGCTTTTGTGTCTTTAGTTGCTGTTTATTTGAAGCAAAGAGACACACAAGTTTATTTACAACTAGCACACTTAAATCTGTTCTGAACACCTCTAGTTACTTCATTTACTTCAGTTTAACAAAAGGTGTGAGAAAAAGGAAAATAATGGAGGAGAATCAGCCCACAGAAAACTAAAAAAGTCTTTATTTGTGAGATTTCTATAATCCTCAATACCATGATGGGAACCATCCAAATGCTGAAATATGCTGGTAACACAAGGAAAAACACTTCACAGAACAAGTGAATGGTGTAGTAAGTTGCTCATCACATTCAAACAAACATCCTTGAACAACATCTGCTATAATCTAAATGTGCTGCAAATAGACTTGCTCTAAATTGCCGAGGATAATTAGACATTTAGTTGTCCATCCCCTGCTTTTGTTTTCCAGTCAATCAACTGAGCGATGTCAAGGGTCAGAAAAACTCCCTCATACATACACTAACGGGAGAAACAGGCGGCTCTTGTTAGGCTCCTGATATAGGAAATNTGGACCTTAATTGCTCTTTACAACTACCTGAAAGGAGGCTGTAGCCAGATGGGTATCAGTTCTTTTCTCCCAAATAACAAGCAAGAAGATGAGAGGAAACGGGTCAAGTTGTGCTGGGGGAGAGTTAGATTATATGTTAGGAAAAATTCCTCCACAGAAAGGGCTGTCAAACACTAGAACAAGCTACCTAGGGAAGCTGTTGAGTCACCATCCCTGGAAGTTTTTAAAAGATGTGCAGACTTGGCACCTGGAGACATGGTCTAGTGATGGGCTTCACAGCACTGGGTTAGTGGTTGGACTTGATTATCTCAAAAGTCTTTTCCAACCTAAATAACTCTGTGATTCTCCTATTAGAATTTAATCCAACCCTGACTCCAGCAGCAAGCTGTGGATATGTTCTGCTACCAGCTCTGACAGAAAACAATGACGGGAACAAGCCCTGCCAGTGGCACCTTCTCCTCAGAAGAGCAATGGAGAAACAGGGAGTTTCAACAAAGTAATGTCTTAAAATAGCTTCTCTACACAGAAATGTCAGCTTTTTAGGTGGTTAAAGGCTGGTTAATGTAACTGTTCAATGCGACAGGCAGTCTAGGTTTTGCTAAATACTGTTTCCTTTACTTCTGGATATGAAAATGCTTCACTTTTCCAAAAATCTAATCCCCAGTAATTTTTCTTCAACTGCTATAACTCCTAGATTTAGATAAATGTCATCTCAGATGTAATTTAATTCATTGGAAGATGTCTATTGTGTTTAGGCTTTTGTGTCTTTAGTTGCTGTTTATTTGAAGCAAAGAGACACACAAGTTTATTTACAACTAGCACACTTAAATCTGTTCTGAACACCTCTAGTTACTTCATTTACTTCAGTTTAACAAAAGGTGTGAGAAAAAGGAAAATAATGGAGGAGAATCAGCCCACAGAAAACTAAAAAAGTCTTTATTTGTGAGATTTCTATAATCCTCAATACCATGATGGGAACCATCCAAATGCTGAAATATGCTGGTAACACAAGGAAAAACACTTCACAGAACAAGTGAATGGTGTAGTAAGTTGCTCATCACATTCAAACAAACATCCTTGAACAACATCTGCTATAATCTAAATGTGCTGCAAATAGACTTGCTCTAAATTGCCGAGGATAATTAGACATTTAGTTGTCCATCCCCTGCTTTTGTTTTCCAGTCAATCAACTGAGCGATGTCAAGGGTCAGAAAAACTCCCTCATACATACACTAACGGGAGAAACAGGCGGCTCTTGTTAGGCTCCTGATATAGGAAATTAGCAGACAACTTTTCGGTAGAAGAAGCTGGATTTCCTTCGCTGGAAATAGAAGGAAGTCATATTAGCATTAATAGATCTTCTCATGAAAAAGACCCATTGTAATTAGTGATCATCATTTATCATCATCACAATTTCACCAACAGACCCTAATCACTCCTTCCCTCAATTACCCACAGAAAAACAGATGTATGTTAAAGTGTTGAATTGAGGAGACCACTTTACGCCTGATAGAAGATATAGAATGCCTGTGGCATATCTGGACAATTAATTTTACTTTTCCTTATACTTATAATAAGAAAAAAATTTGTGCCCATTTTGCTTTTTAAATCACAGCAGTGTAAAGACATAGTTTTTGAAAGAAATTGAAGAGCTGCTCTTAAGGGTACAGAAACTCTAGGGGAAGATAGCTTATATATTCCCTTATTTGTATTTTCCTTCCCTTCACCCACATCTCCCATATTCCAAAATCTTTTCTGATACTGGATATATTTCTCATCATATATTTATTATGTGAGATATTCTGCTCTTTCCTAAATCCAATCTAATTTAGCTGTATCTAGCTGGCAAGAAACATAGAAGAGGTGCAGGTGAGGGCTTCACATCTCCCAGGCCTGGGACATTTCTGTACCAGCATCACCTGAGGTAAATCAGAGTTGGCACACCAGACATGACACCCATTAATGCCATTTTCTCTTTCTGTTATCTCATTGTCTGGGAGTATTACACAAAGATGACATTCCTCACTGCTAAAGAAAGCGGGACTCCCTGAACAGCTGGGGTTGAAGGGGACCTCTGGGTCATCTTGTCCGACGTCCTGGATTGCATCCTAACAGTTTTTGATGCTTTGATCGAAAACCAGGAGAGAGAAAGAAAAAAAAATTTAAAGCCTTATTGGGGTGATAGATCTGTTTGTTACACATTATTTAAAATTATGAAAGAGGAGATACATTTATTCATGCCTCCTATCTGATGTAACTTCCTTTACTCTGTATCCTCTGTACAGTGCAGACAGCTGTGTGCAAGTCAGCTGGGCAAAGGAAACAGGGTCAACTGCATAGATTATCCCTGTTACCTGTGAAATCCTCTCTTATCCCTTTAGTCATGGGGGCATGCTGGATGCAATAAACTGAGTAAGAAGGGTGCAAAGTTCATAGATATGTGTATATATGTTTTTATGTCCAATAAGAACTTCTCCATTAGCGACCAAGTTAATGATTACATTATAAAGTTTGGGGTGCCTAATTGCCTATTAGACTAAAAAGTGAGTTCTAAAAGGAGTTTATAATATACTAAATGTGTCTATGATGAAAATTAGTGAGTAAAACCTTTTTTGAATTAAGAGACCAGGGTGTCAACAAGCTCTCTTCTCACCTTTCATGTCATGTTGCCAGTTTGCAGAAGGCTTAGCTATATCAGGTACTTTGACCTCCAACTCTTTTAATAAGGATTTTATACCAGATGGTTAGATAATATGCTTTACACGCACTGCCTCATGTATTCTTCTCCATTTTAGCAGCTTATTATGAGCTTGTGGTACTTTTTTTCCTAGTATTCTTTTTATGCATATATTGTCTTGGATTAACAATTTCTGCCATTTATTGCCAGTATTTTCAAAAAAATTGTTTCCATCCTTCACAGAAATATGTGCTCAGAGATTTTCTGCTATGTAGCACAAGCTAGGAAAAGCACATTGGCAGATTTTATTTCAAAAAGTAATAAAGAACAACATAATTCAGAGATCAGTGCCTGACTGCCTTTGTATTCTGATGTGCAATTGCTTGAATCTTGTCTGATTAGCAAACAAAAGATTAAATATGCTTCAAAGTTGAAAAAGGATGGAAGTTTGTATGTACAGTGTCACCACCTCTTCTTCCTCTATAGAGGAAAATCATGTCAAAAATTATTTGGATGCAATAACATTTAATGCCATGTGTTTGTTCTAATGAATTCATTATTTTCCTTGCACTCAGTTTTAGCAGTGATCTTGTGCTAGAGCACATAGTCTGTATTTTCGTTTAATTTCCTGCAGGCTTTTTCATTTGGCTCATTTATCTTTCCTTATCCCTTGAAACCATCTATAGTAATTCAGTTCACTGCAGCTAGACCATCTGAGAGAGTCAGAAATAATCAGTTCCAGGCACTGCTGATTCCAAAGTCAGCTGACAACTACCTTGTGAATCTGATCATTTTATGCTTTTTAGGTTAATGGAGACTTTTGGACAGCATTTCTTTCTTCTGTGTCCTGTCAAGGAGTTCCTCCATTCTCTTCCCTTTCTACCAAGGAAACTTTCTACATTTTGAGTTGTGGTACAAAACCAAATCACACAGAGATATAAAAAAATAAATTTGGGGTTGTTATTCCTAGTCCCAGTTAATGTCTCTCAAAATATTACCTACCATAGTACAGCAATGTCACAGAATATTTCAATATGGAAAGTTTGTTATTTAAAACCTTTTAAAATGTAAGACAAACTCATGTAAATACAATATCCATTCTCTTTAAGCTTAGCTAAAGGGGCAAATGGTTCTTAAAAGTTACATTGTCATTTACAGTTAAATTAGGGTACTTATAATTTTTTTCTGCCAAAGACAATGTTCATGCATATTTCCCAAGTGACAGGTGATTACTGTTTCTTGATGTAGAGGGCATTCTCTCTGCCTGTCTTGCCTTGCCTGTCCCTTCTGACCAGCTTGTAGCCACACTCCAGTCATGGGATTCATCCTACCACCTTTCAGTAAGAGTAATCATCTTGAAGGTGTAGTTCAAAATTAAACTAGCAAAACATAGTTCCAAACATTAAATGCAAACAAAATACTTTTTTTCTGATTTTGACCATTCAAAATGTGTATGAAATTAATAGTATAGTTTTGGCCTGATAATTACTACCGATTATCTAGCGAAGAATGAAATAAAGCCACGAGATCTTTTTGCCTTTGGCTTGATACTTGTGGACATCACTCCCTGCCCTGCATTTCTCCAATACTTACTCTCTGTTTCAACAAGGATAAATTACTTGTCCTCATTTCAAGGATCCTCATGGACAATCACAATCCTATTTCCATTCTGTGTTTAGAAGCTGACTTCTGACATCAAATGTCCATATTGTTTTCCTAGTCTTGAAATGTTTTATTCCGTCTCTTTTTATTTCCTTGTACTTGGTAGGAATTCACTAAACATGCTGTAGAAACACCAAGTCACTGCCGTTGGGATTCCTTCTTCCAACTTTAACCCCCTCACCTGGCAGTATCCATACAGTTTTGACATGTGTTTATCTATAGGCCACCTGGGATAGTTCCTCTTTTGTTTTCTTTGCTTGGGCAATACAGAAGAGAATAAGTGCAAATCCCTCTTGGGGACCCCATGTACAATTTGTAAAGGCAAAATGAAAGGAACTACAGCTGTATTCTGGCAGTCTATACTACATGGAGTATTTTGAAGTCTCAGATATACTGCTTAATGAATCTGGTATGTCTATAAATTTTCCCTGAATTTCTTTAGGATTTTCCCTGATGAATTAGGAAGAACTGTGCATGGATTGACTACAACTAACTGTTCATAATAATTTTTTTATTCTTTATTTTTGTCTGATGGACACTGTAAACAATTTGTGTCATGAAGGTTAAAATTTTGTAACAAAACAATTTGAAAAGGCTACCTGCTGAACAATGAGATTGTGCAGTCAGGGAAACAAATTATATTCTAGTCCACATCCTCCTGTAAAATAGATGTCATTTAGGAGAAGCCCTTAAAAAGAGATTTCTTAATTGGAAAAACATCCTTTTCAGTCACAAGTGGCTGAGCTGAAGTGTGTCCTCAGAATATCAATATGAACTGAAGCTATTAAAATGCCTTGGTTAACCTTTCTAAAAAGCCTAATTTAATTAGAAAATAATAATTAGAGTATTCTTGACAGTAAGAAATGCCTGCCTCAAATGAGCAACATGTAAACTCTCAATTTCAATGGGCAACACTCCACTGGAAAAGATTTAGCATATGAACAATGAAATTGAGTTAGCAAATACTGTAATTAACTTACTGGTTTGCTATTGGAAGTAATTGCTGGACCATGCTGGAGGGCAGGCACAATTTACTTCCTGATCACACCTAGTGGAATGTTTTTGCCCATGTCAGCAGCTCTAATGCATAATATTTTAAAAAATCATAAGACCAATCAATGTTCCTACACAGTACAAGTTTCCTTGCTTTTTCTGCAATCATGAGAGCAGACACCCCATACGCTGAAGGAAAGTGGCAGCACGGCACCCTACAGGGTATTTTTTCATTTAAACCTAAGTTATTTAAACCAAGGCTCATGAGTTAGAGCCTTGCTCTAACTAGCATTTTGAAAGTACATTTTCACCCAGAAGAAAATAATTACATCTCATGTCAGACTTGGAGACAAGCTTCATTGTAGTTCAGGGGCTGCTGGAATAAAAGCAGTCCTATTAAATTGAACTGGATTACCTGGCCCTAGGATAAAACTATGCTGGCATCCTAACATGAAAGATATGTGGAGGTCAGCTGATGAAACATCTTGGAAAGCTTGTTCAACGGATTCCATACTTAGAAAATAAATATCAAAAATAATCTCCCACGGGATGTGGGACTGGAGAATCACTGTTCAGAAAAAAGAACAGAGGAGTTTTGCAACAGAACTCTTAGGGCCAAAAATTTTAGGAAGACAATTTAATACACTGGAAAACAATTCTACTTCTGTTTAAGGGCCAGTGGGATCACCAAATTCAGTCTGCATGGGATGGTGCCAGGCTACACCTGTTAATTTACTTGAAAAGGGTCCTTTGACAACATTCATGTTATTTTGATTGGATTGATGCTAGGTTTTGGCATTCTCCTCACTGGATGTCACGCATCTAATCATGGGGGTCTTTTCAGTAATGACTCTTTTGGCTCCCTATATTCCCTGACTGAGGACCAGACCTTTTCTGTATTCTTCATACTCATGGGAAAATAAATCACACTCAACCCTTTTTCCCCACAAACCAAATTTTCCAGTTCAAATGTTTCATGGGATTTCACCAGGAGGGGAGGTACCAGAAGAACCAGCAAATTAACACTGCAGAGATTTGGATCCGGGTCTAAACCCATGAAAACATCCACACCAGCTCTGCTGTGGAGGACAGTGTCAGGCATTCCATTATAAAACAAGGAAGGAAGGAAGGGCAGAGGCTGGGTTGGACTAATTTAAGTACGGCAGCGCTAAGAGTTTCTCTCCACCTCTGTGTCACTGACCTCTCTTCATGCAACACAGCTGGTATAGGAATTTCTTCACTGTATTTCTGTGTGCTGTAAAATCTCATTGACATTGCCTGTTGCCTGTATTTGTCAACCACCTCCTTCCTGTTCTTTCTCACTTCAGCAGGTTGCAGTCAACTACAAAATGCTGGCACCAGATGGGTTAAAAAATAAAATGCAATCAGATTTTTATAACTCTGCACAGAGACACATACTGTGAATTTTGTCTTCAGGTACAGAAAGATTAATAAAAAAGACTAATAGAAAAGACATCCTAACCTACAGCTTTGAGAGTGCACTCAATCTTCCCTGAAACTGAGATTTCAAGAAATAAATTACTCAAATCAAGCTATGGAGACATGTCAGGAAATCATAGCTCTTTTAAGGCATGATTGCATACTCACCTCTGTAACAATTGCTACAGATTGTGGCTAATTTTGCAGCTATCTTTATATTGATTTATAAGTGTTATGTGAAAGAAATTGGAGTTAAAAAGGCTTTTAATTCTAGCCTCCACTTATATAGCAAAACAATGTACTCAGGACTGCCTGCTATTTTCTTCACTTCCTATGCCTCTTGGGAAGACCTTGAATAGCAGTGCTGCCTATTTCCCTGATTCACACCTTGACTTTTTTAAGAAGTTACTTTTGCAGCTGAGTGGCCATTTACAAACTGTCCAGGTGTACAGGCACTACCCTCACATCCTCTGCTCTCTGCTGGCCTCCCAGCACAGTCAATAGTGCTAGCAGGAGCTCATTCAGCCAGCCAGCCTGTGGGAGCGGCGGTTCCTCATCTGATAAAACTGGGTAGAGCCAAGGGTTGACTAGTGAACCTGACTGGCATTTGTCCTTGTTGTTGGGTATCTGAATTAGCCTACAGCAACTATAAGCTGCTCTGTGCTGTTAATTTCTCCACTCATAGTTGCTCCAGATTCTTCATAAAATCATGGAGTGGCTTGGCTTGGAAGGAACATTAAAGATCATCTAGTTCCAAGACCTCCACCATAGTCACGAATGTCACTCACTAGGCTATGTTGCTCTGTCCTGAAGTTCATTTTATAATGGCATTTTTTAATATCCAGACTTTTAAAGCAGACTCTGATCAAACTCACATACATCTTTAGTGTTTCATAATCTTAATTCTGTTGCCTTGACAGCCGTTGCTATATCTAACCCTAGTCCAAGCTGGATCTCATCACTGAGTTGTATGAAATGGTTGTGTAAAACACAAGCACATCAGACTCTTCCAAAATCACCCACCCACCACTGAAAAGAAAATGCGATTTCAAAATACAGACTTTGCTAGAGGACACCTGTGCTGGGGATGACTGAAGGGGAGGAGTAAGTTTGAAAAGGAACAGAGAACAGCATAGTTGAAAGGTGAGACGGGAACATGTGGAAGTGCAACACACTTTTAACAGAAGAATAACCCGTGTAGCTGATCTCTCAGCCAAAAACTGTTGAGGAACACCTGACTGCTCCGGGGCACTGCATGTTCTCAGGGAGTACCTGCAGCTAGAGAAGGGGAGCTCTCATATCAGTGACTATTCCTGTGGCTCGGTGAAGATTTTTAGAAGAATTGCCTCTGTCTTCCCACAGCTGAGCTGCCACTGCTGGTTATCACACTACTGCAAACACGCCCTGTCCTGTTGGCTACTTCTGGCTGTGTGCTGGGATATGTGGTCAGACTGCTGAACAGTTCTTTCAAACAAGGGCAGAGCTAGACAAATGTCACTATCAACCATAAACTGGTATAGCAGAGAGATATGAACTACACATCAACTCAAGACAGATGAAGTGTGGCTCAGAGCTGATAAGCACATCAATGCCTCCTCAATGTACAAACATAGTTTGAGAGAAGGAACAATTTCTCAGGTGCATCTGCTCAAAAAAATTCTCTAAACAGCACTCTTTTGAACAACTCTACGTTAACTACCACATTGCTGGTTATATCTGAATCAGTTTTATATCAGGTAATTCAGGTTCTTATAGCAGAGAGCTCAACAAAGGATTTAAAACCCACCCATGAAATCAGAGTACTTGGACAATTAGCAATATTGCTAGCATTTCCCAAAGTCATTAATTTAAAGCTGTTTTGGTTACGTCTGTGTTGTAATACAGTCACAGAAGCAATGACAGAATTTGCATCAGCCATATGCAACTTCCTGATCATGTGCGGCTATTTAGTGATTAAATCCTACATCTCTGCCTTGCTAGACTACAAACACTGGGATTATATTCCCTTAAACAGATGTGCAATTTTATGCTTGCTTATGTCTCTGCTTAAGAGTACAGAATTCTATACAATACTGTTTAGTGCCCAGTTTTAACTTATTGGGATAAAACAGGTCTTCCAAAATTCACAAGCTGTTTCTGTCCTGCTCAACTCTTGACACCTAGGCACCAATTTAATAAAGTCTCCCCATTGTCCTAACACTTGACAATATCAGCGCTCAAATGGTTTCTAATTCTGTGGGAAACACAGTCCCAAAGACTTTTCATAATTTTCAATGCTAAAATGGGGCTGTAGCAACTAATTTTCAATGCTAAAATGGGGCTGTAGCAACTTGCTGCTCTGTCCATGGCCTCTGCCTTAGCAATATGAAGGTATTTTACCAAATGTATCTATTAACACTTATTCTTCTTCTTTGCTTTCTGAAATTCACCTTTTTCTCCCTGTATGCCTCTTTGGGCTGAGTTGCAAAATGCAGCTGTGGAAAATAGAGTCCTTAGCTCTTCCTAAGGTTTTTTCTTGGGTTGTGGTACTACTATCTATTTCCAGATACAATGGACTCCCCGAGGATTGCAATATTTTCAAGTCTGTCTTGGTATTTTATTTAGTAAATAGGATAAAAGGTATTCACTGTTCACTCACTTATCAGTCTTGGAATCTCTTAGTAACCTCCAGTTCTTTGTGCAGACACTCCATGATATTAATACTACAGAAGGCAGATTTAGTCACAAATGTACTGAATCCTCCCCACACAACTTGTTTCAGCAATAACTGTTCTTGCTGTCCCAGTTATACACATGCTTAAACTCCTTTGTTCACCTCATGCCTCTGTGTAGCAGTTCCCTCTCCATCTGATGGTGTTTCACTAATGGTCTCAAGAGTGTACTTTCCTGTAATGCAAAGCGCAAGGCTTCAAAAGCCTTGTAGGTCACTTGAACACCTGGTGCAACTGAGTGCATATGGGTAAAGGATACTGGCAAATTACCAGGGTAAAAAATGTATTTGTGAGACTATGCTACACAGCCCAAAGCAAGGTGCAACATGGCATTGTTCATAAAGGGAAGATTTATTTGACTTGGAGATGATGTTTCTTGTGCATCTACCCTGGAGATAGCTCATATTACTTAGCCAACATTTGCTTTGCTTAGTGGAGTTTATATTCCATACTCCTGGAATTATGAAGATTTGGACACTTGAACACTGATCTGAACAAAACACTATTCACAGAAGTTCTGATGCACAAACACACACTCACGAGTTCACAGTTCATGAGCGCTTTGTGCAGTTATTTACATTGTACATGGATTCAGACAGAAACAGGTTTTTGAACAGGAACATCCTGAAACAGGATCTATTATTTTCTCAGAAGAGTGTTGGATAGCCAACTACCAGGTGAGTGATTTCTTTTAAAGTGTGTGTAT
>VYXC01008083.1:52755-75769 GCA_013397175.1 Platysteira castanea
CTATTCACAGAAGTTCTGATGCACAAACACACACTCACGAGTTCACAGTTCATGAGCGCTTTGTGCAGTTATTTACATTGTACATGGATTCAGACAGAAACAGGTTTTTGAACAGGAACATCCTGAAACAGGATCTATTATTTTCTCAGAAGAGTGTTGGATAGCCAACTACCAGGTGAGTGATTTCTTTTAAAGTGTGTGTATCAGACATGGAGAATGCTATTGCAAGTGTCTTGTTATCCTTGCCTAGTCATGGAAATGCAGATGTAGCAAGTCTTGGCAAGAACACAAGGCTCCACTGCTTGGAAAGGAAATGTAAACCTGGAGTCAGTGGATTTGAAGAAGCATCACAGACCTACAAAACTCCTACAACTGCTGCTTTGGCTTCACACTGGAAATTACTAATATGGCAGCAGCACAACAGAGCCCAAGCAGAGGACTAGACCCTACCATCAGAAGGGTCATAGAAGTAGTGAACAGAAACAATTACTACTTTTTTTCTGCCCTTGTGAAAAGTAAAGATCATAGTGGAAACAGGGAATGCTGTGCACAGAAATAACATCTGCAGTGATAGGGTGTTTTTAAACAGTTCTAAGAGAGGCATGAGGACTCCTTTATTAAAAAGAACCAAATCCAAACCATCTTTTCTAAAAAATGTTTCATTGAAAATATATGAGCACCTACTTGTTACAATGGGTTGGGTTTTTTCCACATTGTGAGTCATATATGTTTTATCTTCTTGTTATGTGATTTCCTACTTCAACCTGCTTTTAAAGTTAGCTAACATCACAAGCTCCAGGATAAGTACTTGAACACAAGGTTTTATCTTTGCAGCTGAAGACTAATTTATAATAACATATACAGAACCTGCACCAGTTCACACTGCAGAGCCCTGTAAAATAGCATGTTACAGAAATGCTAGCATAGTGCAGTTCTTGATATTTGGTAAATTTCGTTGTGATTTTAAGTGGGAAATTCCCTATAGTTTTCTGAAAAAAAAAATATATATATATAATGAATACAACACATTATTTACATAAGAATTTATTCTGCTCTTAGAAGACAGGGGTTTCAAAATTAGATTTGCCGGTTTAACTTCTTTCCTTCACTGGTAATCAGAGAGTATCACAGCCATCCCCTTCAATTTATTTAGCACAATGGTGGAGAAGGGAAGTTCTACTATGGAGTAATCTCTGCTCCACAGGATCAGTTAGGGAAATTCATTCAAAGGAAAGAAAGAAAGAAAAAAGGATTATGCCAAATGCACATAAATTAGAGATAAGACAAATACCTCTTACACTTGAGAATTTGCTAAACACAATATGGCCCCCCCCAACTTTTTTTTTTTTTTTTTTTCCTGAGATGTAAGCTAGGGCACATGCCACTGAAAGAATCTTCTTTGTTCATTGAGTAGAAGTAGCCAAGAATTATACAATATAATTTTTTCTACCTTGTTATTCATCTTGGGACCCATACAGTTTAATATCTTCACCAATAACATCAGTGACGTAATGCATCAAAAGAAACATGACCAGCAGGTAAAAGGAGGTGATTCTGTCTCTTTGCTCTGGTGAGACCTCTCCTGGAGTTCTGAATCCACCTCTGGGACTCCAGAACAGGAAACACATGGACCTGTTGGAGCAGGTCCAGTGAAGGGCCAAAAAAGTGATCAGAGGACTGAAGCACAGTTCCTGTGAGGACAGGCTGAGAGGCCTGGGCTTGTTCAGCCTGAAGAAAAGACTCTGGGAACACCTTCTGTGGCCTTCTGGTACTCAGCAGGGTGCTTATAAGAAAGATGGGACAGGTTTTTCAGTAGAGCTTGTTGTTATAGGGCAAGGGGTAATGCTTTCATATTAGAAGAGGGTAGATTCAGACTAGATATAAGAAGAAACATTTTTATGATGAGGGTGATAAAACACTGGACCAGATTGTCCAGTAAGAGGGTGGATGCCCCATTCCTGGAAACATTCAAGGTTGGGTTGGAGGAGGCTGTGAGCAATCTGACCTAGTTGAAGGTCTCCCTGCCCATGTGACCCTTCCAACCCAACCCATTCTAGGATTCTGCAGTTATGAATCTGTTTCTTTGGAGTCACAGATGAGATGACAGCTGCTTCAGGTACCAAAATCAACTGACCTATGGTTCCATGGAGCTCAGCTGTGGCGCCATATGGACCATTAGCAGAGTCATCCCAATACAAGTTCTGCTGTCAAGGCTACCTCAGCTTCCGCTTACGTAAACAGTCTGCTTACAGAAGCTCCATTCAGTAACTCAGTAATGATCTGTTAAGTTCAGAACTAATTCCATACATTTTCTACAAAGCACTTTAACATACATTGATACTCTACTAACTTCAGAAGGAAATGAGCACATGTTTTTATGTCTCCTGAGCCCTCCTGTTTGATCACATGAAGTCCAGAGAATGTGGCTCTTTCACTGGGTTGTTGGCAGTGAGAAACCTCTAAAGGCAAAGTACGGCACAGCAATGACAGCAAGTCCAGCTGATGTCACTTGTTTGTCTTAGGAAGTCGCAATGGTGAAATAACTGCAATGAGATCTGAGCCACCAGACTGTGTGTCCCTGGAGGAGAGGCTCATCTGAGATAAATCTTTTCTGAGATGGTGAATGTGGTATGCTTCACTCTTCCTAATATAGGCAGTACAGAAGAAGGATTTAAAATCATCAGCATTTCTGGTGCACTCATTTGGTCATGCAACATATTTAATTAAAATTCATGTGTTAAACTAGATGGCAGGTTTACTGAACTTCTACAAAAAATTGATTTTTTTTCCCCCCCTAGGTAGCAATTAAGAATTGGTGACAGGAGCCTACCTGTTACACGCTTTATGATGTTTTTCTAGTATGTGTCTCTGAACTAATATTGCAGTGGTTTCTTATTGCAAATTGATTTGCTCTGTTGCCGAATACCCTGTGAAAGGTACATGAATCAGCTACAGCAGATCACAAATACATTTTTAAATTTCCGAGCAAATGTAAAAGTTTAACAGGATAATCTATTGTATAGTAGACATGGGGTTTTTAAAAAAGCAAATACCCTAATATTTTTTATCTATTTAGATGTCACAGCAAGTTTTGTTCAAGTTACAACAGAAGTTACGGGTGGAAAAGTGAACCTCCGTGGATGTTTGCACTACAAAAATAATCATGATTTTTACAGAATGTAGAGCAAGTTATTAAGCTGATGCATCTGATTAATCTGATTCAAATTAATAGACCTGACTATTAACCATACTTCTCTGACTGGATGAAAGTCAGGCAAAAAAACTATGACCTCAGAGAATTAAGATGAAGACACTTGTTCCTCTTCCATAAAAGAAGTTAAATTGTTCTGTACCATGAGATGGGCATTAGCCTAAGCATCACTCAAGTAACCATCACTGCATACACACAAGGGACTTACTCATTCCCTGTCTCAACTATTATTTCTGAGCAGGCTGTTGATTTAATACTACATGAAGAAGGTAAGACTGATATTCAGTAAATTAGATGAATGTAAATTAGCTGATGTAAATTAGCTGAATTTTTCTGAACGTCTAATGATTGCAGAATCTCTTTTGTTATATTGAAGCACTTGTCAATAACCTGGCTGCGTAACAAAGTTGGGTTTTCAGTCCATTTGTGTGTGTTAGCTGGATAAGGTTGCAGGAACAAGCAGAACTGATCCATTCAAGTAATTGTGTCAGGGTACTTCCTTGACAGTGTTTTCTGAATGTGGATTTTGTACAATGACTTTGTACACCGAATAAAACTGTTGATAGTAGTAATACGTGAAGGCTCCTTTACCTTTTTGCAACACCTTGTTTTCATCTGTATTTGTCAAGGTTCAGGTGCCTGCTGGTACGCAAATATGTAAAACTACAAGACACTGGTCACATCCACAGCAATAATCCACAGGCAGCAATATGACTACACATGTAAAATATTCCATCTATTTTGTATGAGTGAAAGAGTCATTGAGCACAGAAATGTGCACAGGCTTAACACTTTCTTAAGATCACATCACTGGGAGCTGCGTCGTTCTCTGTGCTGCTCAGCCAATGGCCTGTGAACTACTACCCTCCTGAAAGAGGTCAGGACGCACAGCTGAAAATTTTCTTTAGAAAAAAAGCCCAAAACATACACATTCTCGTACAGTTAGCTGTTTCCAACTGTCTCTGGTAAACATTTTAAAGAACAGATTCTCAAATTCTGTCAGAACCTCATCAAGATGCTTGCAATTAAAATAATGAAATCATTATGTTTGCAATTAAAATAACAAAATCATTATGTTCTTGCTACTAGTGTCCTTTCATTTCTCTTTTTTGCAGTTACTTAACTCTTACTTCTTTCTCTTCTACCAAATGCAACACAAGATAGTCTATGAGGGCTGGGGGATTTACATAAAAAATGTTTCCTTTTAGCAGAACAAATCAAGGGCAGACATTCCACTCTTTCGCTGGTACACAGAAATCACCCTGTCAGTCCTGCAATATGTTGTGTTGTTCAGAAAGGTAGGATGTGGGTAGCATGTATGTAGGAGAAAGAGGACAAACAGCATCTGAAGCATAAAGAGGTAGAGGGACTTGAAACGGATCATAAGAATTTGCATTTCCCAGAATAAATTAAGATCTTACACATATCTAGCTTTGGAATTTGCACAGTTCAGGCATACAGCAATTTGATGGGTCAGGTTCTTTTGCAGATGTGCCACCTGTCAGAAATGGAGTGCTATAGCAGAGACATCTTTGTTGTAGAGCAGGAAGGTACCATGTGAGTCCCAAAAGGCATCGATGCTGATATGGACTATTCCTCTGGATAAAGAAGGGATAAATCACACATGGAAGCAAAAACACATGTCAGTCTGAGACAACTCGTCTGGTCACTGGGATGTGCTAACATCAATGGGAGAAGTTTCTCAGATGTTCTGATTGTGAAGCAGAAGGTCATATTTTGCTCTGAGGGCAACTTCAAAAGGAACAAAAATGCTAGTCTTTTTTTTGTTCTTTCAGTAAAAAAACCGGGTTAAAACAGAAAAAAAAATGAGTTTTCCACTGGAGAAATAACAGTGACAGTCAAGTGAAGCTTAGAAAGACAAAGAATTCTGTTGGACAACTGTGTGTCTCTGGATTTACAAAATATGACTTTGTATGTGGCTCTGAAAGCAGGAACACAGGGTGCTCTATTCAGACAGAGTGGGGCTGGTACTGGTAGACAGAGGGGAGGAATTTCTTCCGAAATAAGCTACACAGCTAGCAACTCAGCACTAGCTCTTTTTGTGACTGAGTTTAGATTTAGCTTTAAAGTGTAAAGAAGTTTTTTGAATATCATGCAACAGATGTATGCCTCATTTAAGTAAAACAAACAGACAATTATTTTTTTCAGTATCACACTGTTCTGACCCCTAGCAACCTCTAAGACAGTACTAATCAAGCTGTAATCCATGGATAGGCACAGCCCACAGAGCATCACAAAAATTTCCTTTTTTAAAAATGAAAAGCAAAAAGCTAACACTACATACACATATTCCCATGCAGCGGGTATGTGGCCATGTCTACTGGCAGGTATAGTCAATGTTCAGCTTTCTCCCACAATCTAAAGGAACTCATTTGGGTTCACTCACCACTAAATACTCAAAAGCAGTCTCCAATTTTCCAACAAGAACTAGAATTGATGGAAAAAGATATTTTCAAAGTTAATGATCTATCAAGAAAAAATATTGAAGACAACTAAAAGCTCACTTACCTTGCCTGAAAGAAAGTTGTCATTTCAAGAGACCTCTACAGTAACATAACAATCCCATTGGCTTGTACTTTTTACTGTAACACAGCTTTGTAGGAAAGGAATGTTAAAAACTAGTTCTATACAGGCTCTTCTGTTCTGGTCACTTTCACAGCATCTGAGAAGCTGCAGGCACATTACATTACACTCACATTTGTTCTCTCACTCTCCCTCCAGATCACCTAGCCTTTGTTGCAAACCACAGAAGAACAGATAGCATTTTACTCAAACTAAATACAAGCAAATACTCAAATCTTTTTGAAACCAAATAACAAAGATAATAACCAATCTTCTTGCTTATTTACATTCACACTTCTTGTATTTTTTCATTCACAAGTATAAGTCTAAAATTATTTTCAATAACATTAATTTTAAAAAATCCCTTTGGTGTTTTTATCTTAGGTTCTGTGGAAAACATAAAATTGTCAATGTGTTAATCTTAGATATTTTTTGATATAGGTAAAAATTAGGATATATATTTGGATAAGAATAAAAATCTTCTCAAATATATTTGCCATTTTCAGAACAGGAGGTGAAGAAGTGTTTCATATTAAAGATTTACCTTTTCATCAGAAGTCACCATTTTGGTCAGGCTAATCTCTCAATTCTCTTTTTTTTGGTGAAATTTCATTTCTTAAAATAATGGCCTTCTTTTTGAGATGACTGTGTTATAATTACTCTGGTAATCTTACTTTGGGATTTCACAGTATTCATTTGAATACCAATTCAAATCTGCCTTTTGATATCTTCTTTTCCTTTATTCAAACAGGCTTCTGATTGCCCCAGCTCATCATTGAGGGGACTAATGCTGAAGAGAAAGCCAGCTGATATCCCACGATGTCATGCAGCAAACCACATGCTCCTCTCTAGCAGCAGCAGCTACTATTGAGGAGGTTAGGAAGTGGTCATAACATCCCACTGTTAAAATCTTCTAGACATTATCTGCATACTATTTTTAATCCGTACTTCGGGTCAAAACATGGTTTTTTAGAAAGGGAAACTGTAAATATTTCATATCTCAATATTTTTCGTATTTGTCCTGTGCACAAATATTGTTTGGAAACAGAAGATAATGCCTTTTTGTTTCCCTATTTGTAGCTGCTGGTTGCTGCCTTTATAATGGTAAATGTTCTTCTCCAAGCGTGATTATTTTCTTCTATTTTACCAGCTGATTATATGTTTCATAGCTGTGTCTTGATTTCATGGATCCTTTGTGATTTGGCTTAATAGGAGGTACTGTAGTTTCACAATGAACTTTCAATAAACTGTAGGAATGCTGCTCAAAAATGTATTTTCTATTTTGCTTCTTGTCTATTGTCAAAAACTTTGTTGATAACAACATATGCTCAGGAGTTCCTTTGTAGTTTTTAAGGAAATTTTGTTCTCTTTATAGAAGTGCTGCATACTGGGAACATGATATGCTTACTGTTGACTCCTTAAACCATAGAAAGGAAAGAGGAAGAAAGTAATCTAGCACAGATTTAAGCAGTATCAGCTTTCTTGTGCTCTGCTTTTGTCCCAGTTAGGATTCAGTCTCAGCAGGGGCTTATACAAAAAGAGATGATGCAGTTTACACAAAAATCTTCCGTACTAGTATTGCTGTGCAGGGGTGAACAGCTCTCTTCACCCTTTCCTGTCTCGTTGTAACTCTCTCTGCCATTAGAAACTCCTTCACAGACTTTCAATAGCATGTGAAAAGTCACTCCCAATAAAAACAAGGACTAAATTAATCTGCTTTGCACATTTCTTGATTACTGTCCTTTGTCAAAGGAGTAGCGTGGTGAGAATTCATTCTAGATTGCACTATGCAGAGATGTTTGCCATGTACCTGTGAGCAGTGATTCCATACAGCAGGATGGGCTGACATGGGCACAGCTGCTCACCACAACAGCAAGTCCTCACATTTTGTGCTGCAAGATGTCATGGAGACATAGCAGCAATCAGTCTGTAAAAGTCATTTATGACACCCCAATGTGTCATTTGGTGTACCCTTGTTTAAGTCAACCTTCCTGAAAAAGAAGAATTGTTAGGCATCAGAACAAAGACAAGAACCTATTACAGAGTACTTGGTAATGAACTTGGTTGTAATGTAGGCTGGTTATGGGGTTAGAATTTGCTTGTTTCTTTTACCTTATATATTTTACCTTATGTATTTTTCTTTTACCTTATGTAGAAAAAATAATTTTCTTCCCCTTTTTGAAGATGCATTAAGATATTACTTCTTGTCCATAATATAGGGCTCAAATCTGCAAGTGTTCCCTACCATAAAAGTCCATTCCAGGTGCAGGGAATCTCGCTTCTGTCAGTGCATATGTGCAACACTGGTCCACAAAGCTAACTAGCACAGCATGTAACAAATGTTAGGCAAGGGTATTCAATCAGCAGCCAAAGAGCTATTTTGCTTTTAGCATATCTGCTGAGACAATTCCACATTGATCCTTACACAGGTATTTGATTTGTAGCATACCTCAACCCTATTCAGCAAAGGAATATGAAAAAAAAAAAAAAAAAAAAAAAAAAAAAAACCAACNGATACAAAGAAAGAAAAATAAACTAGGATATCCACAGAAAAATAGAGGATGTCTCTATCCCTTACATGCAGAACCCAAGGAAGCGGAATTTCACCACTTCCTTTCAATTATAGGCTTTCAATTCAGAACCCATTTTTGTGAATTTATCATTCACAGTTGCTATGGAAAACCCTTGATGCTCATCCAGGATAAGGAGCAGATGAAAATGAGAGTGTCACAACTCAAGTAATTTGATTGGAAGTTCACTGGGCCTGTGCTTTTTTCCCCCTGTCTACCTGAAGACTATCAGTAATGCTTATGAGCACTGTGCAAATATTAACAAATCAGCTGAAGATTTCTGAGCTGTCTGGAAAATTATGGACAATGCAAATAAGCAGCAGGGGAGGTGGAAAATGCATGCAAATCAACCTATACTTTCTGGTCTACAGGTCCCAAGCCTCATTACTTTTGAAACTTCTGCTTGCACGTAAGCAGCTCTTTAGCTTCTTTCTCAAACATGGAAGCAGGGCCTGCCAGCCACAATTTAATGAGCCTCAAGGAGATCAAAAGAAGCCTGTGAAAGAGATTTCAATTGTCATCTTAAAATAATTTATTTCTGTATTTGTTTATTTATGATGCCTTATCTTATAATTATTTTTCTTCCTGTTTTATAGATGTATTTTTGATGGATGTCTAGGAAGGAATAGCATTGCTGTTTATTTGAGAGATGATGAAAAGCACTAATGTGCCTTTTATGATCGAAGTAGTAGAAGGTACTGCTTATAATATACTGCTTTTCATCTTCAATACTCTGCAAACATGCATGTACTAAACCTTAAAACATGAGATACATGAGATAAAGTCATCTTCATTTTCTCTATGGAAAAAACTGTGCCAGAAAGAATTTTACTGCTCTGTGCATGAGAAGACTACATTGAAGTTCAAAATTAGTATGTTTAAGTAGGGATGCAAAGCACAGGCAAACTAATTTATCAGAACAATGAGAGGCCTACTCTTATTACCCTCAGTCAGAGAAAACTAACTATAAAATGTGAGATTCTAGAAGGAGATTTTCTTCCTGAGAGGAGGAGGGGTTGAATTATTGGAGTATATGTATTTTTTAAAAACTACTTTTGGCAAAAGAAAAACTCAGAAAATATTCCTGACATATGAAAAAAACAAAAGACAAGCAGATAATTTCAAAAATCAGCACAATTTCCTTGCATGCATTATGAAGCGTCATTACCGATAGACAAAAATGCTATTTTTTCCTCTGCAGATCTTTTGTTCCTTCAGTAGAAGGAATGGCTATTCACTTTTCACTTTATTTCCTTTTTCCAGCACACACTTCCATCCGGCCTTTGGCACCAAATATTTGATCGAAGAAACACAAATATCTACAGAGCTTTTCCCAGGAGATCCTCAGCACTGCCAGTTTAAGGAAGCTCTGCCTTACAGAGCTCTGCCCAGGGCCATGTGTCAGAGCATCAGTAGCTCCAGCAGAAATCCCTGTTACTGAGATATTTTGCAGATGCTAAAGGCAGAGGTAGTTACACACTGTGTGCTGATTAATTCTGCTTTCTGATTGTTCACAATTAAGTCCTGACTCCACATCCTTCCTTTCTGAAGAAAGACCAGACAATCACTGAGGCAGGGAAGTGAGCAGAGGTGGCTTTAGGAGGTTGCTGGAAGACCTCTGATATACCTCTCAAAATCAGTTAGGCCACTGTACTCAAAATCTGCTTTCTCTCTGTGTCATCCCACACTGCTTAAGGAAATCACAACTCAGCCTGAGAGAGAAACCACACTTAAAAAAATGTTCATCCTCCTCACTCTTGCTCTAAAATTTACAGGATGTTTGGACAAAGCTGTGTTTGTAGCTTCATTGGTAGCCTTAGTTTTACCACTTCTGTATATGTTGTATGTGAACATACAAAAGTATTCTAAAAGCAAATACAGTCGGGTCAGCATTTACTTTGACTATATGAGATGCTGATGAAAATTCCACTGACTGCAAACTCTCTGAGTACAGATGGCAGGAAAACCAGATAAAACACCATCATTATTTTAATCCTGAGACTAAGATAGCTCCTCTCAAATGTAAACATGCAGAATTTAACAGCTTATATAGACCAAGATTATTTCACCCATGCTGTACGTAAAATAAAATATATCCATTAAAATTGGAAAGCTGAAGGTTTATGTGCACCACTTGGAAGCCAGGGGTATTTCCCAAAATAAATCCAAATCTTGCTAAAAGCTAAAATGACATCACACTTTTGTCATTGCAAAAAGGCATAGAAATAAAGCGGTGTATATATGAAATATGCACAGTGCTTTTCCTTTTATGTACGTCTTGGGACTAGTACTGGCAATCCCTGGCATTTAGTGACACCTAGTGGTATTTCCTTGAGTGGGAGAGGCCCATTCAGTCTTGGTTTGTTAAGTGTTACACGCCTATGTCAGAATAGCTTCTCTGAATGCCCAGGGGCAGGCTTCCTCCCTACCTTCCTTTTGCTTTCTGAATCTCTCCAGAAGCTGAGAGAGTCCACAAGGACTTCCAAGAGACAACTACGCCTTTTATAAATGAAACAATGATTTCCTAAAATATGGGAATGGGAGCAAAACATGTTCCATACATTTATTAAACCCCACTAGATGTCTGGAAGAGGGCTTCAGCATGGTAGGAAATCACTGTCCAGAGAAACAGCACATTCCTCTGAAGTCTGCTCTGGGACTCAAATGATACTGGACTTCGACTGTAAAACTCTGGTCAGTCAGTACCTGTCTTCAGGAAATTGCAACAGGCTGCTTTACAAGATTGCAGTGCTGTTCTCTAAATTTTTTAGAGATGTTTTTTAAGGCTCTACTGGTATTTTTCACTTGTGCCAGTCTTTTCTATGATCTTTGCCTCACATAATGTCCTGTCCCTGCCATCCAGCAAATGTTTAGTTCATAGTAAAAATAAATCTTCCTTGCCTGAATGAAGCTACTTTTCCAGTAGGTGTCACTGTGACGTAATAAACACAAAATCCAAGGCCCTCACTGAGCTGTGGGGGCATCCTTACCCCGGCTGGGTAAGAGTCCATGGCTCAGTATCCTCAGAGCAAGGAATCTTGGGTGGCTCCTTGCCCCAACACGCTCCACAACCTGACAAAAAAGTGCGTTTGAAGATGCAGCCATAGGCCTTTTCCAGTGCGTGGTGAGGGGAGGTTTGTTGTGTTTGCCACGTCTGGGCCCTGCCCTTGGCCTCCAGCAGCTGCATGAGCATCAAGGGTGGAGGGGGCTACTCAAAATACGTCATTGCTTTTGGCTGTGAAATACCTGGAGTTGTACACAGTTGTACACAGTTGTACTTGAAAAAGTAGCAAAGCCTCATTTTTCAATCTTGGGCTTCTGCAGTGTCACAAAATCCTTAATTTGACAGCTGTGGCACTGATTATCCAAAGCAATAAGTCACTCAAGTTTGGGACTGTATAGCTGTCTGCCTAAGGACTGTGTACCTGGTGTCAGGAAGCCAGATTTGAAAATGTCAGCATAATTTCATGTTTTGTGCAGCCAAATTGAAAAATTCCATTGGCTTCAGAACTCCAGCTCAGGTTTGATAGCTTTATTAATCTCCGTAGTGGCTTTAAGTTTTTGTTGTTGAAGCAATCCAGTATCCATGTGTCTGGGAAATTCACTCATAATACCCTTTATGAGCAATTCAATTATGTGAATTATTACATTACTGTTAGGCAATATAAACCGCAAGTAGAGTGAGACATAGAGATGGGTGAGGAATTTTTGACAGCATTTTTCTCTGAAAAATGTTAACACATAAGAACATTTCGTGGAAGTGTACCAGCTTTGCCTAACCTTCCTTGAAAGGGGAGTGAAGGAGGACAGGAGCACAAAATCTAACAGTATCCAAAAGCTGAAGAGGAAGGCACCCTGCTGGCTGTGTAAGACATGCCCTCTACTTCAACCTTCGTCTGTCACTCTTCAGAGTGCCAGAACTGCCAAGCTCCTCTGAGCCGGAATGTTCTTTCATTTTAAGTTTTCCATAAGTCAAGCCTATTACCATGGCTAAGTAGAAAAGTCTGTGGCAACGAGACCCAGCTGAATTAAGGGTACAAAAGCACACTGCGAGCTCATAGCAGCCACACATTCAGGCCCCCCGACAGCCTCACATACAGCCCCCCTGGCTCTTCGGAGCCCCCTCTCCGGAGCACAACGCTCCCCCGGGTCCTACGGCTCTCAGGAACCCCCAGCAGTGTTAGGGCAACGCAACACATAAGAACTTTCAAATATGTTCCATTTTTTTTAACTGGTTATTAAAAAACAGAGAACATTTCTGTGAGTATAAATAATAACCTATTCATGTCTACTTAGAGAATAAATATGGTTTTACCTAAGGAAATATGTATTTAGAAGAGTGTAGGACTTTGGTTTTTTCTATTTCAAATAATTATTTTCTAGTAGATGTTATGGAAAGAGAAGCTAAATGAAATATTTTTCCATGAAAAAATAATCTCAAGAAGCTCTTCAACCTGTAGTATGTGGACACAGGGTTACACAAACTAGACTGCTGCAGATGAAAAATTTCAGACCAGCATGAAGTGTTTAAACTATAGCATGACTATTCAAAACACTGCGGTTTCCTGGCACTGTGAATTATAGCCTGCTACATGCAAAGGTAGCTAAGTGCCTTTATTTACCAGCAGCAATTGGAATCCCACAGCTTCATTGTGCAGTGGTCTCTGAAAAGGAATTCTCAAACAGAAATTTCTAAGTTACTTTGTAAGTAACTTAGAAATGTCTCACTGTATTTATCCCTTTTGGAATGGGTTAATAACAGGAAAATGTTGTTGGTTTGATTTGCACATTTGAAGCTACAGCAAATATCAAATCTTCCACCTTATACCTCTACTTTCACAAAGACAGCGATGGGTCCGTCAAACTCCCTAGAGCCTCTAAAGAGATATTTCAACAAGAGTATCAGAATCTCCTTCAACTTTGAGATTTGCTCTTTAAAGCATGGAGGGTGACATGAGAGAAAATATTTCTGAATCTTTCAATCTCTGAAGATAAACTTCCTTGAGGTGAACAGACTAACTAGTATAGGATGCACATTAATTGCTTCTGGCCTGCACTGCAATTTTCACTTTTTAAATTACTTAAGTTGAAAACCCCTCTCCTTTAAATAAGTTGTAAGAAAGTTATGTAAAGAAATGTGACCTTTCTTGGATTTTTTTCCCTCTTCTAACTGCTTCTTTTTTTGTGATCAGCTTATCCAGTACCATAAGTGAGAACTTGATGTACAAAGATGTACAAAGCCTACTCAACACTACTCAGAAACTTATCAGAGTTTCAGATCTGTGATGTGTGTGTTATTTTTTTCTTGCTCTACATGATTCAGAAACTCAGTTAAGCAAAAAGACATTACTGGATTTGTGTCACCACGAGGCACAGCCAAGTTTAAGCAGTCTTCACAGGTTTTAAACTCAGGTTTTGTATGGAAAAAGTATTTAAGGGGAAGATAAATGGACAAGATCTACATTCCACCCAAAGCAGCATCACTAGAGAAGAGCTGATATCCATACAATTATTTGAACTTCGGCAATAACAGCCCCAGCTCTGTGACTAACTGTTATGCAGTGCCTGGGCCATGGCTTTTTAGACCAAGCTGACAATACTCCCTTCCATTCACTGTATCTTACTTGGGCCTTAAACAGAAACAGAGTAGGTTTAGATTGGACGCTAGGAAGAAAGTATTCACTGTGAGGGTGGTGAGACACTTGAAGCGGTTGCCCAGAGAAGTTGTGGATGCTCCATCCCTGGAAGCGTTCAAGGCCAGGTCGAATGGGTCTTTGAGCCACCTGGACTAGTGGAAGGTGTCCCTGCCCATGGTAGTGGGGTTGGAACTAGATCGTCTTTAGGGTCCATTCCAACCCAAACCATTCTATGATTCTCTGTATGTTTCTGATTCTATGACCATGGGCATTGCTTAATTAATATTTAGTGTTAATGCTGATGATTTCCTAGTCAGTTAAAAATTACAGATATTTCAATAACCACAGATTGGAAGAGGCTGGGGGAAACAGTGGCAGAGGGCCATCAAGAGCTGTTACAAAATATTGAACACAAGTTGGATTTTGCATTTCTCTACCTGTCCCTGCTTACTAAGAGATAGCATTGAAGGCCATTGCACCCAGTAAAAATTATTGAATTGTGAATGCCTCTTGTGCTGTGCATTTGTGGTGTCACTTGTAATGGAGTATAATAAAATTAAGGAAATCCAAACTTTCTTCATTGAGCTGTGTAATGGAATGATTGCATGAAAGGATGCTTCACATTCTTTTTATCATCTAGAGAGTCTGTTGTGTTTAAAGAGAATATTGCTGACCTCTCAGCAGTCATTAAACAGGGAAACACAACAACTCCAAAGACAAGAGATTGAACATGAAGGTGTCTTGCAAAATTGTATTCCTCTGTAATGAAAGGAACTTCCTTTCCTCCTAGAAAGGAAGAACAAAAGGTCATTTGTAGGTATTCCTTTATAATTCTACATCCAAATTATTCCAAAATATAAAACAAACTAGATGCTCAAATACTTTCTCACAAATAGCTCTCAGAGATGCAGAAAAGCTTTCCCTAAGTTGTACCAAATAAAACCAATAAATTTTAAGTTAGAGCCTGACCAGTTCACAAACATGCTGATTGCAAATGCCTTCAACAATACTGCAACCAGCAACTCAGAAGCCACCTTCCTTCATTTAAGAGCCTGAGGCAGAAGGGATAAATGAAATAAAATTGTTCTCTGTTTATTGCAATATTGTTTCTTCCTGTATGAAAAAGTTCTTTCACTTTGTTTCACTTCTAGAAAACACAATTTACAGCTAAGAATGGAATTAGTTCTCCTATTTCTTTTACTACTGCAGTGATGCTCACAGTAGGTTGAGTCAAATAAAGCAGCTTTTCTCTTCTGCAGAGCTTCTGCAAAACAAGGTCTTGTCAAAACAAGCCATCTCTCTTTCCTCCATTCAGAGTCTATGTGTCTCCTTCCTACGGCAGAGCAAGCTCCTGTGGTAGGTGGGGCATGATACCACAAGGCTGTTTACATGACACAACACTTACAGACTGCCAGCAACTGCTTTTCCTAGATGTCAAAACAGTCCCTTGTTCATCAAGGCCCTGCTTTGATGAAAGACAGGGTGTTATATAGAGGGACCACATTGCATTCACATTTCTCTTATAACCCCAAAGACAAATCAAATCTCTCAAACAAATGTATCTCAAGTATGAATGGCCCTTGTCCTGAAGCACTGCAAACTATATGACCCCCGAGTGGCAGCATTTGTTTTGTCTGTGTATACAGCCATACATGATGGAGAATCAGATCCTTTAGTACTTGCATTGTTTTACTGGGAAAAGATACCTCTTTTCTGTGCTTATGCTTTATGTTTTATATCAATCTACCTCTAAGCACTAATAAAGAGTGGAAAGATCAAGTAAGAGACCCACAGGTAGCCCAGCTCACTGTTCGCTCTTGCTTGTGCTTTGCTGATAGCCCAGGCCTGGGAGTTCAAAATTTTGATTAGGCATTTTCTCTTGAGTGCAGTTCCACACCATCTTGCAGCAATCCTTTCTGTAACCTGGAAGGCCTGTCCTTCACATATTTCTCAGATCTTCCTCAGCTGAGTGCTGAAGTCTACACATTGATCAGCTACTGTTTCATTGCCAAGGGCCAGTGCCGGAAGAGGAAACTGAGCTCTAAACCATTGATCTCTATTCATTATGTAAATAGGGAAAAGGCCACAAAGATTAGATACAAACTTCCCAAATTTCAGGGTTGCTTATACCCTCGTCATTTCAGTTTTACTCTTTGGCATGCCATTTCACTCTTAATGTGATTCCTATTTTCCTGTCATGCTCCCTCCACAACCTTTCCCTTTTATGAAAGAAGGGAACTTACGTCATGGTAACTATGAAGACTTTCACTTTCATGCAGCCACTTTCACCATGTCCCCTATCACATTGTTTTAAGGCTCATGCCAAGAACTCATTAAGTAGATCTGTCACCATTTGACAGGTCTAAGTTCATTTTTTTCCCTCAGAAAACAGAAGGAAATGTTTTAATTAAACATTCTTAACTGGAGAGAGCTAAGAAAGTTTTGCATTCTTCAAAACAGAAGAGGGAAATTTGCAGAGGTCATTTTGGCATTATGGCATCATAAGGAATTATCAGGAGCTCTGCTTGAAATGTTTCTTTTTTTGTCAAGGCATCCCTTAGGATCTTTATGTTTCTTTTTTTTTTAATCACAACATATTTTATTCATACTGGTTAAACAGCAGAGCCATGCCTGCACTTTTTTTTTAGGGTTCCTTCTGCAACAGCGCCACAGAGATGCATCATGCTGCTGCATGGTGTCAGCCTGCAGATGCTCACGCTGCAGAATGCCCCACGCCAGCCCTCCCTCCTCTCTGAGTCCTTGTGGTGCACTTGCAAACTTGGACCTCTCATTGCCATTCCACTCCTCAGCATCCAATTCAGCCTCTGTGACAGGAAGTCCTAAAACTGTTAAAATTAAGAACACCTGTCGGTTTGGACCCAGGCTGTCACACTTCGTGGCTAACCACTGAAACACATTTCAACAACTCAGAAATGAAAGCACGACCATTTCTGGTCAGCGGGAGAACTTCACCCTGACAGCACCCTCAGCCAAAGAGACATAAAATAGGGGAAACAACAGCAACAGCCTAAGCAGGTGTTTCTCTTTTCATTAGCAGCAAAATCTCCGAGAATCAAACTGTACAGAGAAAGACTAATGAGATAACAGGGGAAATGGAACCTTTTTCATGTAATAATAGACTGAAAAATAGTAACTTGTTTAAATCTAGAAAAACACAGGCTGATGATCACTATGGGAGACAAAAGAAAAGATTTTAGAGTAATGAAGGATTTCCCAACAGGGATTACTAAATTTAGGAACAGTCTCTTGTATGAGATAAAGATTAAAAAGAAACATCTACCCATAAGATGGAACAAGTTCAGTTCACAGAAGAAATTGCGAGAAGTTTTACCCTTGCTAGCCAAGCAGAAACTTCAGGCAGCCACGACACTCCTGGTATGTATGTGCCCCTAGCAGCAAACCTAAGATGGAGGCTAAGACTGAATGGGACCATTCACACTGTATTACAAAAAACCCAAGAAATCTACAAGTTGACAGAGTTTATGGACAGACAGGCAATAACTGAAAGAAGCCATATTCACAGTTGTGCAAGTAATCCATTGGCAGGCAAATATAAATTAGAAGCTGCAAAAATGTTTAGCTCAGATCCGTAATCTTATGTAGGCCAACCAAAAATCAGAATTTTTCGTCTGTCAAAAGTATACCTTAACTACTAGGATAGTTACATATTTTGGGTAGGAGCACTCTTTGGAGATTCTTGCTGTAATATGATGCTTCAGGTTAATAGTTAAATAGCTTAAATGAGATGTGGCTCACTGGATACAAATTTTTGTATCTCAGTCAAGAGATTTTTGTATATCAGTTGTTATTGATATAAAGCAAGAATAATTTTAACGGGGGGTTCAAAACAGGCCATGCCAGGATGTCCTAAATAACAGTGGTTAGTCTCATATGCAAGGCCCATCTGTAAGGGATCTCACCTTCCAGGTAATTGTTGGAATCACTAAGCTCTGGAAGACAGAGGGGCTAATGAGAACCATGACACTGTTATTTCAGTTTGGCAAATCTAGCCCCTCCCTGGCTTTCTGTTCTACTCATGAATGGCAAATACCTATTTGTGAATTATTTTAAGATGACTGAAAAAATTTTTGATAGACAGTTGAATGATCCCTGAAAAAAAAATTCCCCCAGGTTATCTCTTGCATAATAATAGCTAAAGGAAAAATAAAACAGCCAAGAGTAGTAAAGCCACAAGTGAGTATACATGTAGACTCTCATAACTCAGTTAACCATAATCACTATTTTTAAATCACTTTGTTCCAAGCCAGGAAATACGCTGGCAAACATTTGAATTAAGAAAAGCTAATGGCTTGGCAGACCAGTTATGCTGGATAAAATTCTGAGACAAAAATTATCATGGAGAAAATCTGAAACTAACAGTGCAAATACATTCACTGTTACTGAAGTGGAAATGGTAGGATTAAATACCATGAACACAGAACACTATCCTGAAAAAGTTCACCTTTTGCCTTGTGCTAGGTGTGGTTTGTCATACTGCTTTCCTGGACTTTCTCCAAACATGCTTTCTAGAATAGTTGGGTTTCAGTGGCAAACATTTCTTTGTCCAGGAGCAATCCCAGGGAGAAAAAGAAAAAGAAAGGTAACTACGATATTTATCTCTCCTTGCCTCAGAGATTAAAAAAGCAAGCATTAAAAAAAAGGGCCAAACAAAAACACATAAAAGCAAACAATCCAGCCTTCCTGTAGACTTCAAAAAGATAAAGATTACTCCCAAAACTGTGGATAGGAAGAGCACAGACAAGCTTTTGTCAAATTCTCTTTGGTTCCACACCACATATCCCAAAATAACTCCCTGTAACAGTTGCGAGCCTACTAAGTAAACCAAACAGGACGGTAGGGAAGAAGGCTTATATTCTTTGTCATCCACTTATGTATTAAAAGCACTAATAAGCATTTAATAAAGTCTTAAATGTGATGGAGAACGCTAAGGATGATCCTTGATTCTCCTCTTAGCTGCACAGGACGAGATAATGAAGGTAAATGGAAGCAGGTTCTTAGAATGTATTTTCAGAGCAGTCAGAGACTACTAAAACTGGTAAGTAAGATATGCTCCAAGGTGATCTAGCAGAAGTTAAGGTCTTGTTTTCAAGTCAAATCCCAATACTAAAGACTTTAGTTCTAAATCACAGTACTTTAGACTCTGGTTCTGCACACAGTTCAGCCACCATTTGTATGTTGAACTCTGTTTTCAAACTACTGGTGTGAGCTACCACAGAGATAATTTCCTCCCACCATCCCACAAACATGCCTGTAGCAAAGAGAAATTGACAGCCTCATCTGATCACACCACCTCAACCCTCATAAATGTTGTAGCTGACACACTAGGCAAAACTCTGCATCGTATCACTGTCAGTGATGTGGCAATGGTGAGACCCCAGATCTACTATAGTATAAGCAGAATTTAGACTACATTTGTCTTAATTTTTTTTTGTTTCTTCAAAGGAATCTTCACCCAAATATATAAATCTCTGGGAGTTTTTCGCATTCTGTGTTGGGTGTCTAGTCTATTCAGGCACATTTATGCGTCATCTGTAATTGGAAGTTTTTAGGCCTCCAGGGCAGATATCTCATTGAAACTTTTGACGACCTCTGCCTAGTCAATGTGTGTAAAAAAAATGTGATTTTCATTAAGATAATATAGAATTGTTTGAAAGATAAGCTGTTTCATAATGTAACTTGAACTCAGAAAGGATGAAAGTGTGCATGGTGGAGACTCCCCTTAACACAACAAATTTCCCCCAGGGGGTGTAGCTGAGGGCTGAGAGGGAATTTTTCTTTCCTCAAAGATCGTATGAGGTTTCCTCATTGAATTCAAATATTCATGTATTTCTCTACCAAACAAAGCCACTCTGTAAAAGCCTCTCAGATCTTTTACAGAGTTGGACGTCTGCTTATTGGAAGCAGAGTTATATGAGAAATAATTTGTGAAAAATAGTGTCACTCTATGTTAGATCCTAAAGGAAATCCAAAGGAAAGATACAAGACCTCAGCATGTACTACTCCGTGGCAAAATGTGAATTTGAAATTGCTACAATATTGAATTTGTTACAATATGCCTGAAACAGATCACCTGTCGTCAGCTGGAGAAACAGCAAGCTAGCAAAAAGACATACTGATTCAATCAGGAGATGATGAAGACCTCACCAGTTTGCACTTCATACAAGGTAAGACTTCAAATAGAAATGCAATATTCCTTTCCTGATGCTGTATCTCTGTAGTCTACATTCTGCTTTGGCTGCCCACCAGGACCTGAGCGCACTTTAACAAAGTTGCTGGTTACACATAACCCAAACTGTCTTGGGACACATTTAGAACTCCAAAAAACCAAGATTTCAGACCCCTTCTGGTTCATTACCATTCATGGGCACATGGCTAACCTGCAAAAAATGTACTCAGAAGCTCATGGCTTGAACAGTCCTCCCATGATGTACTACAAGAGCTGTAGCTCCACAGGAGCAGAGCAGGAGGAGGGGGCTAGTGGCATTTTCCTGGCTAAGCCCACCCGTCCTCGGAGATTGTTTTCCCTTTGAAGAGCAGAAGTTAACAGATAATGCTGGGGAAGGGAACAGAGAAGGCTGCTGTGGGGTTTATATTAATTTACATTATCTAATACAGTCTAAATGGAAGGGTTTATTTATTTCAAGACTGCATTCTGAGGAGACCAGGAGCCTGCCATGTCTTTTACTGCAGAGCTTATATAAGGAAATGACAGGGGAAAACGCTCATGGAAAACCTCATCTAGAGTGACGAATAAACCTAGGTCTGAAAAAACATTTAGGCCACAAATGAAGTAAAGTTGGAAGTATCCTACAGTCATTCTGCACTTAAAAGCATATCACAGAAGATGGCATAATTTATCCTCATCTGAATTAACAGGAAAAGATCAGGCGTTTACAATTCTGACAGAAGTTCATAGTGGTAAAAAAGCTGAAATATTAAACATTTGAAAAAGTGGTTCTATGCAAAATTTACCTCAAATATAATAATTTATTCTCTGTTATACATTAAAATGTTACTATGCTAACTTGATAACTGAGCTATAGTTAAAAATTTGGCCTCACTCAAATGAGAAATTCCAGTTTTCAAGATTATGTCTCCTCTGCTATTTGGACTGGTAATGTATTTTCTGTGCTTGTCACAATTAAGTTTTTTCTTTGAATGACAGTGGCATTTATACTGAGACCTAGAGCTCCAGCAAAGATGATATGGACTTGCTTTATTTGGTTTATTTTTCTCCAGTATGGTCTGTCCGAATTCTGTGCACACTAAATCCAGTCCTGCTCTTGCCTTGAGTTACTTATATGGTTTTCATTTAGGATAGGTTGTTTTGAATGTGATTATGCTGAGCACATCAAACAAATACATATATTCTCCATCTCTTGACTTCTGAGTCTCTAGCTCTTCAACCCCACTTTCAAAATCTGTCACATATGACTTGCATTTTTACGCTACCAGTTTTTTCTTATGATCATCAATTGACCTTATCCTCTTGGCTATTCCTTGTTGGAAGCATTGTCAAGGCCTATTTTTGGATGTCTCAGATAATAGGGGTTGTGATCCTGCATGCACATATTGTATCTACTATCCCTCAGCATTTTGGAGCTTACTCCCAAGGCCAATGAATTCGTCACTAGGAAACCCCCTGTAGCACTCAGCAGAATTCCTTGATCACTTGCTTCTCATGACTGTACCCTCCATAATATCTGATAAGACATGGTTGTTGCATTAGTCACCCACTCCTACTGTAGACCATGCTGAGAAGCATGTCTCTCTCTTTAGAAAAGTGATTAAACAGATATTTTTTTCCTATTCAATACTCAACCTGAAATATACCATGGTTGCCAAGGTAAGATAGTGATTTGCCTATCTCCAGGTAGGTCTGAATCCAATATCTGATAGCAGCTGTCTAAGCCCAGAAGGGAAATTTCCCACAGTAGCAAAATTTTCTGAAAATTTCCCTTCACTGCTGTAACAGTAACAGCTATTATGGCTCTGCTGGCTTCTGTGTTCAGAATGTTCTCCAAATTATTCATGTGGAGCAAACTCTGATTTACAGCTATGGTGATTTTTGTTTGCATTAGGGCCCCAATGTAGGTACCAACAATGTAGACACAGTATCTTTGCAGTGGTGAAATCATACTGAAAGAGGAAAGAAGTCAGAAGGTGAAGACAAGTGTGAGTCTTCTGCTGTTATTATTTCTACAGTATCCAAGAATTCATATTAGACTCAGTCAAACAGCTTGACTTCGTTTTTACTGACATGAATATCTCTAATTTGCAGTGACAAATTAGTTAGGGTTTTCAAAGGAGTTTGAAGTACCTATACAAGCTTAATTCAGTTTGCACTGCTGATCCTGCAGATGTTGTCAAGAATCTCACATTGAGTGCCTACAAAAACCAGGGTGGAGAGTTCCTGTTTTCCAGAAGGATTGTTAGGATTTTGTAAATATAATTAATAACACAGAACTCGAGTGTCCTTTCATCTCCATTAATAAACTTATTACTTGTGCTCAGCCAGTAGCTGTATAGGTGTTAGAATGAATAGGAAGTTTGAAGAGGAAGTGTGAAAAATAGACTGAAGACAGCGTAATGTTGATGGTAATCATTATGCTTCTTTACAGAGAAGATGAAGAACTCACTGCTTGCAGCTATCTTTTTAATTGCTAGAGGTGAGTTTTCATATACTGCACAACTTACTGCTGCTAATGAACGCTAAAAATTCTTAATGCTACTCAAGGATGAGGCCGTACAAACAAAATCGTGACTGAGTTAAATTCTGTTTGTAGGAGAACCAAACAACCGCAACATTTTTCTATTCCTTTCACGACTGTCTTGATCAACAACTTCTTTTTTTTTCTTCTTTTTGTGCTGCCCAGACTCCTGCCTCTTCATAGACTGGGACTCTCCGTTCTGCCGGCAGCTGCCAGGTGGGTGGAATGCTCGGCCCGGCGCGGTGCCCGGGCTCCCGCGGC
>VYXC01008083.1:76126-96421 GCA_013397175.1 Platysteira castanea
GCCCCGCGCGGCTGCTGAGGGCTCCCGCCCGCCCCGGGCGCCGCCTGCCGGACGCCGCGCCCCGCTCCCGCCAGGACCCCCGGCTCCCGGAGGCACCGGCCCTAAGGAAAGGCCCGCCTTTCCCAAAGGGAAAATCCGGCAGCACGGGCAGGCCTGTCTGCGTGACGGCAGGGCGCCCGGGCTAACACGCACGCCTTGAGTGAAAGCCCACCCAGCGCGTCGCAAATAGCCGCCGTTTCAAAAGACCATGGAATCTGTAATGTTTATGTGTGATGGCTATCTGCTTTCCATTTAACTGAGAAACTACTGGTGCTGGTGAGAAGGAACAGTGCAACACATTTTAGTGGCGAGTATTACAAAGCAATGGGTGGTCATCTGATGTACTTTGTGCTGGATTTATTGTAGGCAGAAATATCCTGCTTGCTAACAAACACAGCAGAGACGACAGGTTCTTGAGTACACAGTGACAGTGGGGAAGACATCTGCAGGAGGACTACGTTTTTCTGAAATTAGCCATGGATAATTTTCTAGTCCTTGTAATTAACCTGACAGACTATGCTCCACTAAATTCTTAGTGAGAACACCAGATGCACAAGAAGAAAAACGGAAAGTTCTAGAGTGAAAAAAATTGAAGGTGGGGCTCTGGGGATTTGGTTTGGTTGTTGGTTTGGGGGGTTTTTTTAGCAGAGAAACTGAACTGTGTTTTCTTTAGAACAGAGACTTTTTTTTTTTTTTTCTTTGCATAGGCCTTGGAGCACAGTTATGATACAGCACTAGTACCATGCTAGGTCTGGGAAGAATTAATAATATACATCTTGAGGTGGAGCAGTACAGTAAAACAAAGAAAGCACTAGAAGAAAAATGAATGTGCATGCAGACACTAATATCCACAAACAGGACAAGTGAAAATAAAAGTGTGTAAGATTCATTATATTCATCTGGAGAAAGTAATGTAGAACTTTATTGTCTTGGGAGTGGAGTGCGGCACTGGGGTGTTAGTTGAGCTAATACACTATTTCCTATTTCCTAATACACTATTAGACATGAAATCTACTATTTTTTTGTTGTCTGCTTTAATACCATAATCTCACAGAGAAAGACAGGGAGGGTTTGTAAAACTTAAAACCTGAGGAAAAATACAACCCCTGTACCTCTGTAAGCAAAGACAGGTCTGCAACATTGTAGACACCACATGGATCTGAGTTAATAGAACTATTTTTTCAAATAGTTTCTGGAGTAGTATATTATCAATGTATTGACATGAAGTATTACAGCAATTCCAAAAAGGTTTTGTTTCCAGGTGTTTCCTCAAAACAACAATAAACAAACGAACACTAAGCAAGTGTAAGGTTTAATTTAGAGTAAAAAGGAGAAGAATGTGAGAGCTGTTGCTGTTTTCCCTGGTGTTGACAGACACCATATTCATGGGTGAGAAGGCCAAGATGTGGTTTGGTGGCCGGACTAGAAAAGCAAAGAATTCTGTAATTTTTCACATTGCCATGGAAACAAGGAAGATACTCTCCACCTTCCTGAAAAGAACCTGTACACACCTGAACTGATGCAGCATAGCTTTATTTGAAAAGCATTATTCACTTAGTATCAGAAAAGAAGTGTCATAAGGTGAGGGTATTAAAGTCAGTGCTATACTCATTTGACACACTTTTTTTTTTACAAAAGATGTTTTAACTTAAATATGCACCTGTCATCTCAATGATGAAGACTGTGGAGGATACTTTGTAACCCAGGCTGTAGGAAGAAATGAGGAAAAGAGAACTGATCTTTTATCTCATAACCTAGATTATGAGATACCATAACTATGCTACAACACTAACTTCAGACATATGCATATTTACTTATCACATAGCAAAATATTTCTCATTCAAGATTGATAGGCCTATTGGCAACTTGTTAAACCTAACAGGTATGAAGGAAATTCACCTTATCATGCCCATGCCTGTTGAGATCCTTGTCTACTTTTATGGACATCAACAACAAAAAAAATCTGAATCCTTTTTTAAAGTCCTTTAGGTGGTACTTTGAGATACCATGACTGATTCTTCTGAACTAGTAATTCAGACACAAATGACACAAGGCAAATGAAGAATAGTCATGTTTTATCATTACTATTTCTGATAAGAGATTTTTGAAATATTTAAGTAAGTTTAACCACTAAAGACAAAAACCAAGTTCCTTTAATAATGTCATCAGTGTTTAATTTCGTGTCAGCACAAAAAAGGGTGTGTTTAGTTGCAAAAAGCCCCCATACTTCCCTTTGAAAAATGATTAACAAGTAATTTTGTACATAAACTTAGGCTACTCCTGTTTTATAATGAGGTCTTTATAAAGCTGGCAGTATAAAAGCAATATTGTTTTTATCCAGCAATAGTGTGTTGTTCTGAACTTCAGATAGAGATGGCTGATGGTTTTGAAGCAATTCTGGGGTCTGGTCGATCAGTTCTAGCCTGATTTGTATTTGGTTTTGTTTCTCATAGTCCCTTTGAGTCAGTTAATGGTTGCCTGTGATAGGTCTTTTCCAGTGCACATGTTTTCATCTTCCAGATTGGGACAATGAATTGGTGTGCTACAAAGAATTAAGTGAGGATCTAACCTGTACCTGGCTGCCCATACCTAGTGCTCCAAATACAGTTATTTATACTGTATACTTAAAATGGTAAGTCTGAAAAGTAATCTCAGAAAACAAAAAGCTCTTACTGCTGTTAGATGTGATTCCCATCTGCCAGAGTTTTGCTCCAATGTATTTCATCACGTTGTAAGTTGTTATGCAATGCTGGTCAATATCTTTCATCATTTCTTATCAATACCTATTGATTTGTGAGAGCTTGTTAAAAGAGTAGTAGGTTGATCTTGGCTAGACATCACAAAAGCTGTTCTATCCCTCCCCTCCTCAGCCCAACAGAGCAGAGAAAATATGACAGTGGCTCATGGGTTGAGATAAGGACAAGAATAGATCACTCAGCAATTATCGTCATGGGCAAAGCAGACCTGACTTGGGAAAATTAATTTAATTTATTAACATTCAAATCAGATTAGAGTAATGAGAAATACAGCTAAAACTTGAAACACCTTCTCCCTCCCTACCTCCCTCACGCTTTCCTTCTTACTGGGCTTAACTTTTCTCCTGAATTATCTGTCTCCTCCATGCCAGTATTGTGGGGGGACGGGAAATGGGGTTGTGGTCAGTCCATCACATGTTGTGTCTGTCACTTTTTTCTCTTCTGACTCTTCTGTTGGTCCAGCATAGGGATCCTTCCACAGGACACAATCCATCATGAACTCCTCCAACAGGAGTTCTTCCCAATGGCCTGCAGTTCTTCATGAATTGCTCCAGTGTAGGTCCCTTCCATGGAGTGCTGGCCCTTCAAGAACATCCTGCTCCAAAAGCAGGTTTCTCATGGGGTCATAAGCCCTGCCAGCAAACCTGCTCTGGCATGGGCTCCTCTCTGCTGCTTTCACATATTCTCCTTCCTCTCTGCCAGCTGCTCTTGTGCAGCAGTTTTTCCTTCTTTTAAATATATTATCCCAGAGGTGCTACCACAGTGGCTGATGGGCTCAGCCTTGGCCAGCAACGGGTCTGTCCTGGAGCCAGCTAGAACTGGCTTTGTTGGACGCAGTGAAAGCTTATTGCAGCTTCTCACAGAAGCCACCTCTATAACAACTTGCTCCCCTGCTCCCAGAAGGTTGCCACAAACCCAATGTAGAGTCATTATACATCTTACCATGCCCCCAACACAGTTTGAAACATTATTGCCAAAGATCAGCTTAATCAATTACCTCTTTTGCAACTATTTACTTTCATTGTCTATTCAACACAGATGTATTCAAAGTTAAAAAAAAAAATTAAAACAAAACACACAATTAAAACATAAACAGATACTTCAAAGCTTTTATTTTATGTATTCTCTATTCTGCTATAGCATGTACCCAAGGAGATGTCAGATGTGGCATACCTTCTGGTAATTCTGAATAATCAAGTAGTGGTTTAACAGATGGAATGAACTTGTAAGGTAATCTTGAACTGATTACCCCAAATACAGTATCTTCCGTTGCAGCTGCATTACTAAATTCAATTTCCTCATTTTATATCTAGATATTTGGAATCTCCCATGAGATTAGCGGCACGTTCAGAAATAGAGATGTGAGATCAGAAGACATGATCTTTGCCATGAGACCATATCATGGGGTTCATAGGGTACAACACTGTATGCCGTTGGTAAATTCTGATATTCACTGCTGATTATTTTGCCACATAACCGCCCCTTGTCATTAAAAATGAGCTGTGGTTAGAAGCATCTCCTAAAGCTAAGAAAATGTCACTACACTGGGAAATTCCCCAGGCTGATCATCTTCACATTGCAGAGGAGCAAAGGCTGAGGTTGCTCCCCCCATTAACTTCAGTATTTTATCACTGGAGGTAGCAGCAGGCACCAACTTGCAAGAAGCACCAAATCCCCCTGCATTTGCTGTCTTGCCTCTTGGGACTTTAGAGAGTCCCAATTTTTTGGAAGGGCAGAAACATCTGTGAAACAGCTCTGTTTCTCTATAGATGTTATCAGCTGAAAAGTCACTCTTTAAGTCCTAAGTCAAAACAAGACTGTGCTGTTCCCAGGCTGCAGGGTTGATGTCATGAACAGACAAGGCACAAAAAAGAATGAAAGAGGAGGTCAGTGGGGGAAGAGGGAGACAGTTCCCTGGCAGAGATGTTGATGTTTCCAAGTCAGAGTCAGGACCTTAACCTCAGTCTCCCGGGCTTCCACATGGTGGTCTTGAAGACAAACCTCCTATCTCCTACTCTACTGGGTAAAAAGGAAAAAAAAAGTCCACACATGAAAGGCCTTTTAGCTTGCCTAGAAGAGGGCATCACCCATTCCTGCATGTAACATCAGCTTGACGTTGTAATTGTTCCTTGTCCTTGCTCCTTATGATTTAGTTGTCAGGAAGAAAAAGATTAAAGATAAACTCTCCCACAGAAAAGTTCCAACCAAGAATTCAAAATCATGCTTTGAAACTTTAATTGCTGATTCACAACTATTCTGAAGCAGAAGACAGGAAAACCTTCAAGTAGTTTTTTTCAGTTATCAAACATTGAATAATGATGTGTGTAATTTAATACTTGAAATGCATAGCCAGGCAATTAGTATGCTAGCCCACCTCTTTAGAAACATTGAACTTGCACAATTTTAACCTCGGAAAAATCTGTCCTGTGTGTGGCAGAGACTAAATGAGAGAGACAGGAAAAAAAAAATAGGCAGCAAAGTTGTATGTAAGGCATTAAAACTCTTGGACTTCCTGTACTGTGTGCATTAAGTATATCAGGAGAAATCTACAGGGTTGAGGACTCAGGTGACATTTAAATATCTCTGTCAAACTCTGATGGTTTGAAGGAACAGAAGTCAGAAGACAGGCATATAACTCATAAGAGGTTTTTCATAACTTTAATGGTAATTTAAATTCACGTAAGTGGGAAATTTTGCTGTTCAAAAGGAATTTAGGTGCCCCTGAGATAGGTGGCAAGGTTTTATGAAGTAATTTCTAACCTAATTTTATACCTTCAAAATGCTCTATATATCCCACTGTAAGTACAAAAGAAGGTTGCATGGATCTTGTTGTATCATGCTATGCCTTACAAGTTTAAGGAATTCAACAGTTCTCCACTACACAAGGATTTGTATGCTTAAATTTGCTAGAGTTACTGGGGCTCTGGAACTATTCTTGCTGTTTCAAGCTGCTGAAGGTGAGTCTTCAAGATTTCCAGATGTGGAATTACGTGTAGAAGTATCTGGAAAGCTATCAATTGCTGTAATGTTGCTTTCTTGGGCAGGGAAGGAAAGAATAACTATAATCCAATAAAATGTTTTTCATTCTACTTCCTTTTCTCTGAAGGAACAAGATACGAAAACTTTTTCAACGAAACACGTCATTGCCTTCCATCACAATAGAACGAAAAAATCTCTACATTGAGAGATTTGCATTCATTTGGATAGCAGTGAATTATGCCCATGACACCTGTGCAAAAGGAAGGAACATTTCAGTTTTACCAAGCAAAGCAGGTACAGCATTTTCACAAGTTGTATTATTGCAGTGCTCAGCTAAAGCTGTAGTCTTTAAAGATTATTTCCAAAATTTCAGCTCCTCAAATATTCTTGTTATTTTTACTGATTCAGAGACCTAAAATGCATTTGACTTCCTTAAATGAAATTAATAAGAGAAGTCTATCAGCTTTTACAGGAGGAGGGTTTTACTTTAAATATTTTGCTGGAATATTTAATATTCATATCCAGAAAAATATATAGTAATATTTGTGTATTAACCAGCTTTCTGTGCTCTCTTTGATTGTTTTCTGAATTTCTTTGTATTGGTTTACAAAGAGCAGATTGACTCAGCACTGTGCACCTAAGGAATCCACGATATATAGGGCATTAGAATTTTGAGAAACCTTTTCAAAATTTAACTCTTTTCTTAGGTCATTTACTCATTTTACAGTGCTACAAGGAAGATATGAAAAAAGCAGCCCTATTTACTATGACCTTTAGATGTTTGCTTAAAGATTCCCTACCTATCTGGTCACTGAAATAATGTTAAGAGCTTCCCAAAACTTCACCTGCTCAGACTAATCGTGATCCAAGAAAAGCCAATGCTTCTCACTGCTGTGTATTATACTGCGGTTATTATTATTAACTGTGGTTATACTACCAGTATAACCCAAATTATCACTATGACCTTTACTGGAGACGTTTGGCCACCTTGTGTTTATTGAAGAGAAAGATGAAAATATATTTGCACTTACTGAAATTGAAAGATATTCTGGATATTTTTAATACATTTTATGATTACAGGTACTCTTGACATTTCCATTTTGCCTTTCAGCCTCACTCAGAATAGTAACTGCTTAGAAAAAGAGTGTTCCTGAAATCAGTAGAAGCATTCACAAAAGAAAGTCAAAAGGAAAAACTGTACTTTGCTGATACCATAAAGATTTAGTAATTATTCATTTCCAGGATTTTTTGAAGTCTTATAGTGTTCAATATTCTGTGCCAAGTCTTTTAATTTTTATAGACCACACTTGAAAGACATAATTACCAAAGCTTTCCTGCTTCTCTTATATTTTTAACAGCTGTATATCCCTCATTTTAGGAAAGTGCTTGTCACCATCTAATATAAGTGCTTATCAGTTCACAAACCAATTGATAATAAAGTGGGACCTGCCCACAGCTCATACATCATATGAGCTGAGATACAGAGAGGCACTCACAGAAGCTGCTCCGTGGACACTGGTAAGTACTCCCAGATGACAACCACATGAGAATATAAAGTGCCTCAATATCTGCACATATTACATGCAGCACAAGGATTGCAGGGCAGGACAGCAAGGAGTCACTTGGTAGCCAGATCCCACTAAAGCACATTAGTTTGGTTCTAACAAATCATGAAATGTTTGGGAAAGAAGGAATAATAGTTTTAAACAGAGTAAAATAGAACAGCATGTCGTCTGGTTCATTAACGTACCAGTGAGACACTACAACTACCACTGATGCAAAAGCTGAATACCAGAAATGCCATGCAAACTTAGATCCAAATTATGCTCTAAGTTATTTACAATATTACCCTTTCAGCTGGTAACATTACATTTTCGAACAGATTAGAGATCAGGTTGCTTTGTTTTTTAAGGTAATAATTCATACCTTACACACTTTTGGTTTGTGTCAGTATTCCAGATTTTCTTCTTTGAAAAGAAGAGAAATAATTTCTCTGCAATACAGTCAGAGAATCATAGAATTGTTCAGGTTGGAAGGGACCTTGAAGATCATCTAGTTCCAACCAGCCCTGCCATGTGCAGGGCCACTCTCTACTAGATCAGGTTGCCCCATCCAAACTGGCCTTGAACACTTCCAGGAATGGAGCATCCACAACTTCCCTGGACAACCTGTTCCAGTGCCTCACCACCCTCACAGTAAAGAATTTTCCCCTAAAATCTAATCCAAACCTACTGTCTTCCAGGTTACAGCCATTGCCCCTCGTCTTGTCACTACATGCTCTTGTGAATAGTCTTGCCCCATTTTTCCTGTAAGTTGTCTTCAGGTACTAGAAGGCAACAATTAGGTCTCCCTAAAACCTTCTCTTTTCCAGACTAAACAATTCCAATTCTCCCAGCCTTTCGTCATAGGAGAGGTACTCCATCCCACTGATCAATTTGGTGGCCCTCCTTTGGATTCATTCCAACAGGTCCATGTCCTTCTTGTGCTGGGGACACTGCCCCTAAAAACCAGGAAATAAGCTCTCCATCAAATTTGTTAGGTTAAAAAGCCAACATTACTTCATTAACAGTGCTAAATGCATGGGTAATTCTCCTCAAAGCACACATGCCCAGCAACCTAAGAGACCAGGTTATATTCCTGAAACTATTGTATTTTCACCACGTTTCCTGAATACACGCATATATGCTACTTATTTCCACTTGTTTGGATATGGTTCCAGATCTTCTGACGAATTTTTTCTCCTTGGGAGTATTTCAAACATGTCATCAGGTCATAATGTGCTTCTCTTATCATTCTTTGCTCTGACACACAATCCTTGTTCTCAAAACTGAGATATTAGTTAGTACATATTAATCACTGATAGAAGTAAACAAGAAAGCACTAGCTGGAACAAGTTTATTAGTCACAGATGTAGGGAGTTAACACAAGGCCACAACAATCTCTGGTATTTGTACTAAGTACTGTATGTACAAAATTAAGCACTAATAATGAATATAGGGGTCATACTCTATTGTGCTAAAGTTAAAAGTTTTCCAGCATCTTCCGCCACCGCTGCATAGACACCTTCTTACAGGACTGTTCAGTAACAACCCCAGAACTGGATGCAGCACTGCAGGTGGGCTCTCACCAGAGCAGAGCAGAGGGGCAGAATCCCCTCCCTGCCCTGCTGGCCGCGCTGCTTTGGATGCAGCCCAGGACACGTTTGGCTCTCTGGGCTGTGAGTGCCCATGGCTGGGTCATGTCCAGCCTCTCACCCACCAGCACCCCCAAGTCCTTCTCAGCAGGGTTCCTCTGATCTGTCCATCCCCCAGCCTGTGCTGATACCAGGGTTGCTCTCACCCAGGTGCAGCACCAGCACTTGGTCTTGTTAAACCTCATGAGGTTCCCATGGTCCACCTCTGGAGCCTGTCTAGGTCCCTCTGGATGGCATCCCACCCTTCAGGAGTGCCAACAACACCAGTCAGCTTGAGGTCATCTGCAAATTTGCAGAGGGTGCACTTGAACTCTCTAAGTCATTAATGAAGATATTAAATAATACTGGTCATACCCACTACAGACCCCTGATGGACACCACTTGCCACTGATGTCCACTGGGATTCTGGAAGCCAGTGACTACTGCCTTCTGGATGTGACCATCCAAACACTTCCTGATCCATATAACAGTTTACCCATCAAATCCATCACTGTCCAATTTGGAAAGAAGGATGTTGTGAGATACAAGATCAGTTCCAAATGCATTTTAAGACACACAATATGGCACAGCAACAGGGCAGTACAAAACTAGAAGGAATAAGTAAGAGATGGGAAATGAGTCATAACTTCAATAGTGTCTGCATGTAGCAGCAATGACTGCTTATCCTGCCCCTTCTCATCCAGCATATCAAGGCTTCTCCAACAGCCAGGCACATATGCATGATATGTATCCCTAAGTCTCTGAAATGGTCTGTTTATCAAGCTCTGTTATTTTTATATGTGTTAATCCTGCTTTAAATATGTGTTTATCAAGTAGAACAAAACCCCAAGAAGAAAACTGTATAAATAGCAACAGTTCCCACTTCTTGGGAAACTCTGCTCACCTAGAAGCCTCTTTGCTTCCTTTTCACTACAAAAATCTTGCTTGTTCTGCCTTTTATCTCAGAGGACTGTTCCTCTGTCTCTCATAGCTCACTGCCAGTTTGTTTAGCCACTTCAGAAGAGGTACTTTGAGATGCCCATGAAAGAAAGGCTTCACCTCAGTACAAAGAACATGCAGGTCTTGGACGGGTCCCCTTGTTCACTTGCATACAAGTCCTAGACCATCCTAGGGCAGCCAGTTACCCAAGCATAGCCAACCCAGTAGTGCAATAGATAGACAACCATGTGCAGACTGTCTGGCACGTGGCATGTGGAAGAACAGAGGGTTAAGAGAAGTACAAATGCATGGCCTGTAAGTTCTGGAGACGGGAGAAGGAAGATTCACATGAGTACTGTGAAGAACTAGTAGAGACAGTCACACTGGGTGATACAAATGACTGAAGACAACAGGTCATAAATATTCATTATCTCCCAGGTCCCAGCTGATCCTATGAATTTAGGCTGTAATCTCTTCCTAATCATGTGAACATAGGCTACACTTGCAGCTGGGTGAGTATGGCCATACATGCACAGAGGATGTATAAAACTAGTGTTTATCAAGAGTAGGATAAATGTACCTGTAATGTAATTTAATATTTGGGTTTTAAATCCATTCCACTTCTCTCTTGTTCTACAGAGATTTGGAGTCTTTCTGTAGTATTGCTTGTAATGGGATCTTTTGCAACTAAGCATTTTCTATTAGCAAAATTACATGAAGTCGTCATGGACAGAGTAATACCCTTCACTCATAAGAAAGAAGTAGCAATATATTTATTGATATAAAACAGAAATTTAGCAAAGTTTGAAAGTAAATGTGACAGGCATTTAACAAGAGTAGATGGCAAGGAGCACTTGATTACTTCATAGAGAATAGAATCAGATAGCACTGTTAGGGAGACCTTTTAACTAGGTCATGATGTTTAGAAAGGCTCCCCTTACATTCTAAAATTCTTCTCAGAGCCCCTGCGAGTCTAGTTACTTCTGGATCCAGACTTAGTACCAGACCTGGTCAACAGTTTATGTCTAAAGGATTATATGTGTACAATCAATCCTTTGTATCACTTAAACGAGGTTTAAAATTTTCAGTGTACTGATTTCCAAGACACTTATCAAGTATCTGATGAGATGAAAATTCTCTCAACCTTGAGAAGTAACTTTAAGAGGTGTCCCTACTCAAGAGATACTGTTGTATAGCCCACTGCTGTGCAGGAGAGCTCAAGAGGCTGTGGGCTGTCCACTATTTAAGGGGTAAGATGAGTCACTTGAAGACATATATGCATGCTCACTTCAGATACTAGTTTCTTCCAAAGTTGACTTGATCCTTAACCGGCACCATGGTGGATGAACTGTCCAAATTAGCGCTTGTCTTTCATGTTGTTATCTGTCTGCCTCAAATTGACTTTGATCCGGATGCTGGTCCAGACACATCTGTTATGACTTCCGATTGTGGTTTTCACTTAAACAGGATTACAGGAAATAAAGGGCAGGATGGAGGGGAAACGGAGGGGAGGGAGGTGAGCACACTACCACAGAAGTTAGTTAATTAACTTATTAATTAAAAAGTAAAGTACTGCAGAAACTGAAAGAGAAGAGCTGGTCACCTTACAGTGGGGCTTTGCTGTTTTTAGGGGGGTTTTAGGGAAAAGTTTAAGCAGTAACAACAGTTTTCTATTGTCTTTTCTCCCATTTTCTCCGTATTTTTCAGCTCAGGGTTTTTCTTAGATATGGGTGATGTCTTTGTTTCAAGAAAAACTCCATTCCTTGTACAGTTACTGGGACTCCAGTGCCATCATCAGCTGCAGACGCACATGATTTCTGCAGTGCCAAGGCATAGGCAGCCACACTTTCAATCCAGTCACGCTCTTAAAGACATCAGTCATGTGGAGCTATGTAGACATAATGATAGTTTTAAAAAGAAGAGCTTTTTTAATATTTAATTTTCCCTTGAGTTCTTGTTCTTGAGAATGTCAACAAGGCTCAGAGTGAAGTAAATTTTTATTTTACAGTATATGTAATGTCTAACTGATTTTAAAAGTAATATTTAGACCAGGTTACTTATTGTCCTGAGTGAGCAGAAAAAGTTCATGAAAAAGAGGGTGTTGCCTTGAAAGAACGAAACTATCTTGACTAAACTGTGCAGTAATTCCTATTTGATGACAGGAACCTCTTCTTTCAGCTGAGTCAGATGACCGGTCTTAGGCTGAGAAAACATTTAATATAAGATGATGTTTTATTGCTGCTACATAAATGATTTTTCTTTTTTAGGTGCCTGTAGAAAAAAATGTTGTCAATGTCACCATTTCAAATGTAAATGCTATGTCTTCATACATTGTCCAGCTGAGATGTATAACCAAGGATGGTCTCAACTGTGTTTGCATTTGGAGCAAAGAGATTTTAGTCCCTCACAGTAAGTGAAATGTAGTTTCATCCTGCTGGTAGTAAGTATGAATGTAAAAACTTTTCCAATTTTTGTGTCATATGGAATAGCATTTTCAGATACTGTTGAAAATACGAACATCAGAATGATTCATTTGAGTGCACGTCTCCATCTTTTTCCATGTTTACCAGAACTCGTGAACAAGCCAAGAATATCATATAATGTAACCACACAAGTCTCTCCAGGAAGAAGAAGTGTTCTTCTGAACTGGGAGGTAAGATTCACTTTGAGTCTGTGTACCTTCTGTTATGTACATGCTACTTATTTAATACATTGCAGGGAAAAACAGACTTTCTCATTATATTTGAGACAACACTTGATAGGTGAAAGGCATTGGATATTGTACACTTGCTGCAGAATTCATTGCATCTGTGTACCGATGATTTAGGTGCTAGAAGCTAACAAGGAAAAACTACATCAATTTATAATCTTGAAAAATCACTAAAACTTCCCTTCTTTTCCAGGGAAAAATATGTTTTCATTTTAAGAGCTTCCAGCTTTATCTGAAATTCCTCACAAGACATGTGTCTCTGCCTTTTAAATTACTAAATGTCTTCCTGTCTATGTTACTCCAAAAGCATCCAATTATTTCTTTAAGAGAACCCAGCCTCACAGCTTCATAGTATCTACACATTATTAATTCTGTGCCAGAAACAACAGACAATTTTGATATCAGAAATAATCCTTGAAGAATTCACAGGCCTTCGTGTATTAAGTTTCTGCCTATTTTGCAGTAATTTCCATTTCTGTGCACTCATTTTCCAATCTCTTATTAAGATTGGTACAGTAAAATAATGAGTGAACCACCACGAGAAATTTCTACAGATGGGTATTTAACACATTCCAAATTCGTAGCATGATTACCAGCATTTCTCTTTAAAGAGACCTAACCAAGCCCTAGTAGATGAGGATACCCAGAGGCATAAATTTCAATTAAACACCTCTCATTAGCTTTCGAGTTCCTAATAATGAGGGATATGTTCCAGTGAAATGTAGAGAATGTTACAGCTGCTTCACTGCTGCTACTACTAATTGCATACACATAACTACGATCTCAATTAAGGAAAATTCTTAATCCTGTACTTAAATCCTCTCAATTTAAACATGCTCCTAATTTTAAGGAAATGCTTTGCTTCGTTGATTCCTAATGACCTAATTAAAACAGTATGATTTTATCCCCATCATCAGAGGCTCCGTTTTGTTTATATAATTAAATTCCTCTTGATTTTCTGCACTGGACATAACAGCATTTATAGAATAATAATATTTTTCCTCTTGCTAGGTAGCACAAAGTGAGAACGTCCTTGGATATTTCATTAATGTGGAAAGAATACCCAACAGCTGCAGCCACTCACCAAATCGCATCTCTCTCAAAGAGAGAAAAATTCTTGTAAATGTCTCCATGGCTTACTATAGAGTTAATATTTCTGCCTATAATGAAGCAGGAGAATCTCCACAAGCCATCTACATTGTCCCAGAATTCTCTGGAACAGGTACTTACCTTATCATCCATTCACCAACGCAGTGGGAAGTTTTATGACCAATCTCTAAGGTTACTTTTTGGCAGACTTTGGTATAGGTGAAAACATCTTCTTGAATATTTTTTAGGCTGATATTTTTACATACTGGGAGTCAGAATTGTTTCTTAAGAAGATCCTTTGGTAGAAGTTAAGAGACTAGCAATTTAATATTCAGTTTAGCACTTCTTGTTTTCTCAAGCTAGAGAAAGTACCATGTGCTGGATCTACATCAGAAAATGGTTTATGGACTGTCCTCAACATCAAGCAGATGTCATGGTTTAAAAAAAGTTCACAGAACTATGTGCAAGTCCAAGTTTTTGAGCTAAATAACTATTAAGATACCTACTACTGTCCTTTATTTCATTATTACTCTAAATGACACATAGGAGAAGGAACAGATAGGGTGTACATGTCACTTTCTAATGAAGACGTAAGCTTTTGTAATGTCTAAATAAACAGTCTTTTCATTTAGAAAATAGAACCAACAATGTTTTCCTTATAATATAAGCTAGTTTTATGTGTTACAATCCTGAGGTGTATTTATCGCAATATAAGAACGTCTCTTACAAAGTAAGATTTTTTTTTAATAATTAAGCTATAGCATTCACAAGCAAAGAAGTGTGCAAGTACCCTTGTTGATCTTCAGAAAGCTGCAAATGACTGCTTATCCAGAACTCTCTAACACTCCCCTCATTCTGTTCTCCTTTGCCCTGCAAAGAGGTAACAACTTGATTTTGCCCTTACATTTCAATCCCTTAGCTCTCTTCTGATAAAATATATTGAACATTTCAAGCCACCTTTTGACTGACAATTAGTTGTCTACTGAACCTCTGAGCCTGTATTTCATGGCTCTCTCCAGACACCTGTTTCCATTTGATTATACTTCAGTGCAGCTTCTCTGTATCTGTCGTGAATTACTAAGAAGATACTTGCATTAAGTGCATTCTCAAGATAAACTCCTTCTCAGCATACACAACTTTTCCTCAGCTAGTACAGCCATTTTCTTTAGAGAATCACAGAATCAGCTGATTTGGAAAAGACCTCTGAGATCATTGAGTCCAATCTACGACCTAACACCACCTCGTCCACCAGACTGTGGCAGTAAAGTGCCACACCCACTCTTTTCTTAAACATCTCCAAGGACAGTGACTCCACCACATCCCTGGGCAGCCCATTCCAATGCCCAATCACACTTTCTGTGAAGAAATTCTTCCTAATGTTGAGCCTAAACTTCCCCTGGTGCAGCTTGAAACTGTGTCTCTTGTCGTATTGCTCACTGCTTGATGGAAGAGACTGACCCCCAACTGGCTACAGCCTCCTTTCGGGCGGTTGCAGAGACGGGTAAGGTCTCCCCTGAGCCTCCTTTTCTCCAGGATAAACAAGCCCATCCCTTTCAGGCAACCCCAGAAATCCCAGCTACCTTGGACAACCACAGCTCCCTCAGAATTAATTTGCCTTTCTTGTACTGATTTCTAGACAGGAGATAAAACGGAGAGCATTTATATCTGCCACAAGGTCCACTTCTTGCCTCAAAATGGCAAGTTGCTCTTCTCCCTCCTTAGTGCCAGTCAGAAGATCTTTCCTAGTTTGATAGTCTGTCTCTTAAAATGTCAAAATATTCAATATCCTTGCAGAAAATGCAAAATATATGAAATATAAAATTATTTAGCTATGATCCTTTATTAGTCTCTTCTCCTCCTCCCCTACCCAGGCAAGTACTCTCTCACAGTTGCTCTGTGTATAGCAGATACTAGTGGCTCGCAGAAGGGTTTTTAGCAACACAATTTAGATTTCTTCTTCCTGGAGCTTGGAACAGCCATTTAATTTCCAACAATCAGAAACAAGTCATGAACAACAACGAACACTGCAGCCCCCAGACACCACTGCAAAGTAGTAAATGCTAAAATGCTAAGTTTCCTCTACTGAAATACTAGTATAAACCGTATGCTGATAAGTGGGTCACTTGCAATTATACTTCATGAGTAATCTCCAAAAACAGAGCAAAGGGGATAAAGAAGGAACAATAGGTGAGAAAACTACTTTCCTGTTTATGGACCTTTAATTGTATATTTGTTCACAGGCTTGCCTGGTCAAATCCATGTCAAAAGCCAGGGAACAAATGCAGTTGTCACATGGACTCCAGAATACAATCCAAAATGTTTTGTGGTTGACTGGGGCACTGGTAAAGAAGATATGCACATGAAAATAGTAACTGCAGCTACTGGAAATTTCACACTAGGTAACAGCAACCACCGCAGCTCCTATGGAGGCACCCGTTCATCTCTTGGTTATTTTTGGTTGGGATTTTCATTCTGTTTTTAAGGGCAAACTGAAGATCCATCCAGATAAGTGCAACTCTTAATATTTGTCCAGTACTGAGTCATCATCTAATGCTTAGCAACACTAAGGCAGATAAAAAGCAGAGTTTTCATTAGGATTCTTCTGGATACTGTTGAGCAAGAAATGCAGCTAAGCTGCTGGTACAGTGTCTCTCCTACAATGCCCATATTCAAGGCAGACCTGGCTTTCCAGGCTTAAAAAAAACTTCCATCTTGTACACAGGTAAGCTTGTTTTTCAATACAAACTGCTCTGTTAAACAGACTCCCTAAGATTAATTTTTATCCCAATGTCTATACTTGTCAAAGCCTAAGTTCTCAACTCCAGTACTCTGCTTACCAAGCTAGGAATGATGTGCTTCAATCAGGGATTTCTTTAGAGAACAGACATTGAAAATCTTGATTAAAGTAATGTAGGTAGCCTCTTGCAAAGGCCACTCAGGACTGGTTTTTATGTACAATAGAGAACATTTGGCTTCAGAGTTCTACAAAGTCTTCTAGAGAGTTCACTGTTTACCTTGGTCCTTCTGCAACATCTGCAGTGCCACATTACATCTAGGTTTTTTGCTTGGGTTTATATATTCTAGCTAAGTGGGAAATACCCATCCCTGAAATAAGATAACTATAGTCATTTCAGTTCCCAATTTCTCCTTCAGCAGCTAAAGCCTCCCATAGGGAGACTATAAACACATCTGTCACCTTTTAAAAGAAAACCCATGTTATGTCCTGTTCTGGTTTTGAAATAGTTAACATTAAGCATCTAGAGACATTGAAAAAGGATGTACATATTTTGTACTCAATGTAAAGCACTATACACTTATACTATGCTTTGAGTCTCAGAAAGCAAGAACTATACAGAAAAACTATGAAGCTGTTGTCTTTCCTCTCCTTCTTTATAACTTTTCAGTAAACCCTGACAAACCTTTATTTGTTTTCCAGACAATTTTCAGCCATATAAGTTGTACAAAATAATGGTACATGCATCTGATGTGTGTCAGTGTGAAAGTTTCATAGAACACGAAAAGACTTTTGGAGTGACCCACTTTTACTCCGTTGAAGGAGGTATTCCTCCCCTTTGAATAACCTCACCTATTATACTTCTTCTTCTTTCCTATCTGCAGCATTAAAAGGAAGGCTACACAGAATTTCTTTTCCAGGTGACTGAACACTGTTCTCCAGTTAGCATTGCCTTTAGTCTTAGCAGTTATGTCCTGGCAGTGAATGACCTGAAAGGTGTTCTTTACTGACAAGTCCACAAAAATATTTTTATTACATGTGACATTACCAAAAATAACAGTAAGAGGGTCTCAGACCCATGTGGCTCAAATTTAAATTAAATCAGATTTTCCAGTTCCAATTTCATAGTGTCTTATATTGCAAGTTGAAAAGAGTATTTCTATCTCTATTGGAGTAAAATATTCATAATGAGACAGTCACAATTTCTGCCCACTTTGGTATTGTTTAAGGTGAGCGGTTTTTACTCAAGGGATTTTGCCTTTCTCTTGCACCCTTTACATTGCATTTAAGGGACCTAGAATCTGACAAGGAACTCTCTTGGAAGCAGCTAGGTTTCAGTCTTGTATGTCTATTGCACAGGTATTGATGCAGAACTCAAATATCTGTTTTTTTAAGTTCCTAGGACAGGTCCCGCTAATGTGACAATTCTGAATATCACAAAGCATTCTGCACTTGTGAAGTGGACCGAAATAGCTGCAGAAGACCGTTTAGGCTTCCTCCGGGGATACAGGATCAGTTGCACAGATTCATCAAGAAAAAAGTCTCCAGGTAAGTCACCACTGCCAGAACAAAGCAGCAGCTCAGAGTCATGAAAGAAAAGCTTCATTCAGACCATTAAGTCTATGAGTTATTTACAATTTCTGTGCAAATTGAGTGCTTTGCTCTCAAAAGTCAGCTCCTGGTTAGACTTTTAATGATCTAGATGCTCCCATGAACNTTTAGAAACATTTTCTTAAACTGGTCGTTTTTATGCCTAATTTTGGATTTGATGACCTTAAAGGTCTTTTCCAACCTTAACAGACTACAAATGATGAAACTTCTACACATTAAAATAAATGAATAGTTGTGAATTCAAACAATTGAATCTTCAATTTACTTCTTTTGATAAACATTTTGATAAACNTCCAGTTCCAATTTCATAGTGTCTTATATTGCAAGTTGAAAAGAGTATTTCTATCTCTATTGGAGTAAAATATTCATAATGAGACAGTCACAATTTCTGCCCACTTTGGTATTGTTTAAGGTGAGCGGTTTTTACTCAAGGGATTTTGCCTTTCTCTTGCACCCTTTACATTGCATTTAAGGGACCTAGAATCTGACAAGGAACTCTCTTGGAAGCAGCTAGGTTTCAGTCTTGTATGTCTATTGCACAGGTATTGATGCAGAACTCAAATATCTGTTTTTTTAAGTTCCTAGGACAGGTCCCGCTAATGTGACAATTCTGAATATCACAAAGCATTCTGCACTTGTGAAGTGGACCGAAATAGCTGCAGAAGACCGTTTAGGCTTCCTCCGGGGATACAGGATCAGTTGCACAGATTCATCAAGAAAAAAGTCTCCAGGTAAGTCACCACTGCCAGAACAAAGCAGCAGCTCAGAGTCATGAAAGAAAAGCTTCATTCAGACCATTAAGTCTATGAGTTATTTACAATTTCTGTGCAAATTGAGTGCTTTGCTCTCAAAAGTCAGCTCCTGGTTAGACTTTTAATGATCTAGATGCTCCCATGAACACTTAGAATTTTCTAGATATTATCTCAAACTAAATATTGCTATTTCTTAAAAAATTGCATTTCTACGACTACAGCAGAATTCTCTAGTAACACTTAAAAGAAGACATACGCTTTCAGTACTTCTGAAGTACTAAGCTTTCAGTCACAACACTTTTATGTTCCATTGCAACTCATTCAAGCTTGTGTCTGAGCCTTTCTATAGGATCTAAGACCTTATATATTTCATTTTTCAACTCAGTTAGCAGTTTGTAATTCTTAGCTGTTATATATTATATATTATAAATTTATATATATTATAANGAAACATTTTCTTAAACTGGTCGTTTTTATGCCTAATTTTGGATTTGATGACCTTAAAGGTCTTTTCCAACCTTAACAGACTACAAATGATGAAACTTCTACACATTAAAATAAATGAATAGTTGTGAATTCAAACAATTGAATCTTCAATTTACTTCTTTTGATAAACATTTTGATAAACATTTTCTTTCTGGTCTATAGTGAAAAATCTCTTTGCCGTAAGTAATAATACATTAACTTTGTACACACTGACTTTCAAATAAAATTGAAGACATGCTAGGGAAGACAAAGAGCACCTAAGACAAAGGGAGATATTAAGAGTTCTATAATTCATGCTGATCTATGCCTTTACAGAACCATAAAAAGTCTTCTGGAGGTGCTATTCCACTTCAAGTACCTATCTGAAATCACAAGAGGAGGCAGAATGGGAACACCCAGGACTTAAGCTAATACCCTTTTTTTCCCCCTCTGCCTTAACCAGTCAGTACAGCAGTGACATGACACCCAATTGCCATGTTTTCCAGGCAGGAAGTATAATTTTATTGGAGAATTTGGGGGAAGGAAGTCCATAGGCTATAGCACCACATCCACTTCAAGATCTTAAATCCACAGTGGCAAACTTGAAAAATAATTTCTGCCCAATTAAAAGCATCCCTACAACATGGTTGCTTTTACACTATCCCTGGCCAAGGGAAAAGTCACTGCACCATCAGAAAAGAAAGGCTGAGCTGAAAGCCCCACAAAGCAGATAAAGCAGAATGCACAGCCCTGTTTCTGTACTAGATTATGAGTAACAATACTAGCATAAATCAAGCTGAATAGCTACTGACTACTGGAGTGAGGCTAAAAGAGTGTGATAAGGGCTAGTCCTAATGTTAACTGTTACAATCAACATAAAAACAAATCTTCAGCATGTTAGATGTATTTTCCTCTCATGAAAGATACACAGCCTTCTGTATTGATCACCTGTGATGGTTTGACCCCAGCTGGATACCAGAGCCACGGGATGCCAGAGACACTCTATCCCCTCTGCAAGCAGACAGGGGAGAGAAAATTAGAGTAAAAAA
>VYXC01008083.1:101195-127145 GCA_013397175.1 Platysteira castanea
CAGGTCGAGGGAGGTGATCCTGCCCCTGTACTCAGCTCTGGTGAGGCCTCACCTGGAGTGCTGTGTCCAGTTCTGGGCTCCTCAGGACAAGAGAGACTTTGCAGCTTTTGGACCAGGTCCAGTGCAGGGTTGCAAAGGTGTTTAGGGAGCTGGAACACCTTACTAATGAGGAAAGGCTGAGAGACCTGGGTCTTTTTATCCTGAAGTAGAGGCAACAGAGAGGAGATCTTATCAATGTATACAAATATCCTAAGGGCAAGTGTCAGGAGGAGGGGGCCAGAATATTTTCTGTGGTGCCCAATGACACAACAAGAGGCAATAAACTGAAATACAGGAATGTCCACCTAAACATGGGGAAGAACTTCTTTACTGTGAGGGTGATTATTATTTATCTTTTTTTTTGGTGTTTTTTATGGCTGTTTCTTGATGTTAAAAGTCCCAAGCCCGAGCCAAGAGACTGGACACTCCTGCGGATTTGTGTTCAAGTTGTTTATTGTTTCTTATCTCTCAGNTCATTTCTCAATGTGGGCAGTGTTCTCCAATGACACGGCTCAAGCATAGAGTTGTGTGCTTTAGTCTCGAGTTCCGAAACAGTCTGGCATGGCTCCAGACCCCCCTGTACAGTCCGAGGAGTATTCTGGGCTGCCACAGGTGATGGAGTACAGGAACAGATTTGCCCAGAGAGGCTGGGTAGTCTTCTTCCCTAGAGATATTAAAAAACCTGCCTGGATGCAATCCTGTGTCACCTGCCATAGGTGAACCTGCTTTAGCAGGGGGTTAGAATAAGTGATCTTCAGAGATCCCTTCCAATCCCAACTGTTCTGTGACTCTATGATACCCACATACCTTTAAAATACAAACCTGAGAAGTTCACACTCCCCTGAAAATACCAGGTCTAGTGTTAACTAGATTTTACTTAAATTCCAGAACAAGTGTAAAGTTGGTTTTGACTTCTGCTTGAAATATTTCTCTCATGAAGTTAATAAGGCCTTTCTGTACTTAACACCATAAATCTGATTCAATCTTTCTGTTTCCCATCAGATAAAGGAGAATTTGAAGGTTTTGTGATTGGCCTTTGCTTCAGCATGATACTCATTCCAGTTTTTGCAGCTCTCACTTGTTCTCTGGTGCTTAAAAGGTAAGAACAGAATATTGGCTGGAGTTGTTAGCAGCACTCTTGTTTTGCTTAGCTCTGAGTTTCATAGCACTGGGCCTTTTTTGTCATTAAAGGCAACACAACTGAAAAAACACACCACACAAAAGCCACCACACTCATTTCACGAGAGCAATTACAAGCCACTATATGCTGATTAAGTAGTAAAAAGAGTTTGTCAAAAATCTATAATCTTTAGCTTTTGATCCCATTATCTAACTATCTCCTGTCACAAACACCCTTAGAAAGAGCCAGGACCATTTCTCACAGTGGAAAATATGCTCTATGTGTAGATAAAGCATGCATTTGATTATTTTTATCTAGTATGTTTCTTACAAACACATTTGGATATTAAATGTAGAAAGTATGCATATAAGCACATGATGAGAAGGAGTAATATATGAATGAGTAGGAACAAGAGAGAATAACAAGGGTTATTCTCTGTAAGATCTCCTGTAAGATCTGGAAGTGGTCCTCTTATTTTAGGAGAAATTGTTTTCTGCAACAATAACTATTCACCCCCACATAATAATCTGAGGTACAATATTGGGGCACACACTAAGACTAAAAGAAAATGGTTTGCATAGTAATGGGTTCTAATATTAATTTTCTGACAAACTTAATTGCATACAACCACTCATGCTACTATTTGGTGTCCTAGAACACTACCCTCCCTTTTCCCCTCTTCACAAAGCACCAGCCTCAGAAGCTGACAGCACAGTTGCTAAAAGGCAGGTGGCACAACCTGTGGCTTGAAAGCCACACAGCATGACATAGCCTGCTTTAGCTTAAACTCCTGTCCTTGGCACTGCGAAACACACTCGCCATGAAGCCTCCTGTGCTCTTACCTTTTCAGAATGTACTTTGAGTTGCACTATGTCTGATACAGCAGTTTTGACAAGAACTTCTGAGACCTACACTGAAGTTTTGACCTAGAGCAAACTTAATTCTGTTAAACATAAGATCACACCTCATTGTCTGGGCCCAATAGGAAGGAATAGGGATAAAAAAATCCCCAAACTACAAAACAGTCAGGCAGCACACAGGAGCCCACCACAGCACTACAAAATAGTGCTTAAATTTGCAAATTTGTAGTAATATAGAACATTTTGAACTAAGATGAAGGGGCCCAGTGATACCCTCATCTCAATTCTCTTCCTGATTTGTAAGAAAGGAGCCAGCCTGTCAGCCAAACACCCATCTTCACAGGATCAGCAAGACATCCAGTAACTTTACAGCCACACTCGTCAACTCAAACCACCGCCTAAGCAGAGGCAAAGTATCCTAAAGCTAATGAAGTCTAGATTTAATTTCAAAACTGAAAAACACTGAAGCCAACACTAAGGCAGAGTCATGGACTACCTAAACTCTCAGCCTCTCTTACAGCTGTGTTGAGGCCTTTTTTATGGAGGTGAGATGTTGTATTTAATAGCTCCCAGAATGAGCCAAACTCAAAACAATCGGGAAAGAGCAAGAGCTGTGTTGCCCCTTTAGAGCTTCTTCCAGATCACCAGTGCCATTGCACACGGGCTGAATGCAGCAGTATCTTGCTCTTTGCTTTTAAGGGAAAGGAAGCCTAGGAACAAATACTCACTGAAACAAACATCATCCTATTTGTCCCAAAGCCGTCTAGGAAGATGGAGGTTTTGTGGAAATGATAATGAATTAGATGTATAGAAATACTAAATGTATAGAAGAAATGTATAGAAAGAGACAACATTGCCAGCACTTTCACAGCTCCTTTGTCATTAAACAAAGATGCTAATCATCATTAACTCAGTATTTCAGTGTAGACTACCAAGTTTGGTCTTCAGCTTCTAACTAGAATTATGCTTAAAAGTCTCTGTAGAACACCTCTTTTTGATGGTCACAGAAATGTTAATATGTTATATATGAAAGGTAATTAACTTAAATGCATAGGAAATGTCAGTCATTTAACTTGACGATAAATTTAAAATACTTCTTTACAGGCTGAAAATATCATACTGGCCCAGTGTACCAAGCCCAAGAAACAGCAGTGCACTCCAAGATATGGCAAGTACTCCTCTGATAGTATGAAAAAATACACAGGGAAGATCTTTGATTAATCTATAATGCTACTCATTTGTTCTTTCACAGTTCACTCTAGAAAATGTCTAATATCAACAGCTGGGAAGCCAGAGTAAAATTCAAAATATGGGATGGGGGTGGTTGTTATTTAGGTATAGGCTGTATACACTTTTACATTTAATAAAGGTCTCGGACTTTTTTGAGTACATTGTAGAGCATTTTTAAAGGCATGGTTCTTAAAAGAACAAATCAAAGCTGAATGGGGGTGGATGCAGTCTAAAGAGAGAAATTCAGTTTTTATAGCCAGTCGGTTTTCACCAATGCAAACTGATTATTAAGTACAAGTTATTCAAAATACAAACTAATGAATTGTGGCTGAATCCCAGAGAAGTCTCATGACAGAGGCCGTGTGACATGGTGTTTTCTGTAGTCTGCTCCTCACTCCTCAGTCCCTGCTTGCCTCTAAAGCAATCCAGGGGCTCTGGCTGGCAGCTGGTAGCTGTCTGAGGAGCATCTACTGGTCAAAGGGCACCAAGGTTCAGCAGCATACTCACATCTTGCCCACAGCTTTCTCATATGTTTTGATAAGTATACCTGAATTTCAGCACTAAAAAAGCAGGGAAATCAGCTGTTAGGAAAAAATACAGCTGTTAGAAGCAGCTGCTGGAGACCACATTATCCACCTTTGCCTATTAGTGGACTTATTTGTATCTTCGCCTTCCTGCCTTCCCCCTTTCCATACGATTTCAGCTGCAGTTTTGGTGACATCTGATACGAAAATTTCTCGTCTTAGAACACCTAAGTTTATCTCTTAAGTCTCAGACCGCCTACTACTGCGTTTTTGGAGCAGGAATGAGCACTGCTTCCCTTTATAAATCTCTTTTTCTGAAAGACACGAGCTTAATTTGGCACTTGTCAATCTAGTAGTTTCTTTTGTGAGCTTTAACGGGCAGACTTCTATCTAGTCAAATTTCAGGCATTGGCTAGTAGGTATCTACAAACCAGGCACTGGACAAAAGTGGGATACAGAGTGAAGCAATCAGAAACAAAATTTCAGAAGACCCTGATAGTCTGCTGGTAATCAAAAGTTTTGCTGAACATCAGCACTACTTCCTGCAACACAGCAAGTATGGATTTTCATATTCCAGATCAGGACTTCCTCACTTGCTTTCTTCCTTTCTTCCACCTAAATGTAGATAAAGAAGTGATGAGTTCAGAGCTATTATCAGGTTGTCATTTTGCAATGAAGAATTGCAAGTGAAATACACTGAGGCTGCATGCTACAGAAAGGACTAATAGGTTTTATGAACCAGAGTTCCACTTTGACATAAAATATTTAAAAGCAAAATATATAAATTTAAAATGCCTTTAACTGCTCCTTCAGAGACAAAGCAACTGTCTAAGAAAATTAGGTCTGTGGAAACCATACCTGGTAGAGAATACTATAATGTTGATAACGTCAGACACAGAAATGCCAGATACCAGTTAATGGTTTGGAAGAAAGCATAAAAAGCACTATGTCAGGGGACAGTACAATAAGCAGGTTACCAATAAGCAATAAGCATGGTTGAGAAGTAATTTGGTATTCTGAACAATTAATGAACTGTAGAGAAAGGTATTCCCCAAATGGGCACTGCAAAACAGAGGCAGGGAGCAAATCTTGCTATATTCTGTACATTTATTCTATCTGTAGTTGTTTCAAGACTGAACTGCACCAGTTTAACTGAACAATATAGCAACTCTTGGCAAAACCACAAAAATACTCCAGATAGGCAGCAAGACGACTTGTTCACCAGACAGATGTTTATTTAACGAAATATAAGTCAATGATATATCTCATGGTACAAGGCAGCAGGAGGAACTAGAGACCAGGAAAGTGAACTATGGAGAATTAAAACGTCAGTCAGTCACCTAGTCTCCTGTTCTTCATATACAGGCAAGATTCTTTGAAAATGCTTCTCTTTCTTCACCTACTGCCTCTTTCAGACAGAATCATAGAATTGCTATGTTATCTGGAAAAGACCTCCATGATCATCAAGTCTAACCATTAACCAGCACCACTGTGTTCACCACTAATCCTTGTCGCCAGGTGACACATGTAGACTTTTTCTGAACACTTTCAGGGATAGTGAATCTGCCACATCCCTGGACAGCCTGAATACCCTTTTAGAGAAGAAATTATTCCTAATATCCAATCTAAACCTTTCCTGGTGCAGCTTGAGGCCATTTCCTCTCATCCTGTCACTTGCTACCTAGGCAAAGAGACCAACTGCCATGTGGCTACATCCTCCTGTCAGGCAGTTGTAAGGAGCTATAAGGTCTCCCCTAAGCCTCTGTTTCTCCAGACTAAACATCCCCAGATCCCTCAGATGCTCCTCACAGGACTTGTGCTCCAGACCCTTCACCAGCTCCACTGCCCTTCTCTGGACTGACTCCAGCACCTCAATGTCCTTCCTGAGAGCCCAAAACTGGACACAGTATTTGTGGTTTGGCCTCACCAGTGCCCAGTACAGGGGAACAATCTCTGTCCTGGTCCTGGTGGCCTCCCTGTTGCTGATCCAGGCCAGGATGCCATTGGCCTTCTTGGCCACTTGGGCACACCCTGGCTCATGTTCAGCTGCTGTCACCAGCACCCCCAAGGTCCTTTTCCTGTGGGCAGCTTTCCAGCCACTCTGCCCCAGCCTGTGGAGCTGCCTGGGGTTGTTGTGACCCAAGGGCAGGACCTGGCTCTGGGCCTTGTTGAACCTCACACCATCGGCCTCAGGCCGTGATCCAGCCTGTCCAGACCCCTCTGCAGAGCCTTCCTGCCCTCCAGCAGATCAGCACTGCCACCCAGCTTGGTGTCACCTGCAAACTGACTGAGGGTGCACTCCATGAAATCATCACTGGAGATACCAAACAGGACTGGCCCCAGCACTGAGCCCTGGGGAGCAGCACCTGTGACCGGACACCAGCTGGATGTAGCTCTGTTCACCACCAGTCTGTGGGCTCAGACATCCAGACAGATTTTTACCTGTCGGGGTTTATACCCCAGACATTTGTTGGTTTTGAGCTTTTTCTTCTCAAAAGTCCTGCACCAGAGCCAGAAAAGACAAACAGAGTCTGTGAGTTCAGGTTTCAATGTTATTTATTCTTTCTTATCTCGCTGCTTGCTCTCAGCTCTTGCAAGCTTCCTGACACAGAGCTGAGCACAAGCTGAACTCTGGCAGAACTGCCCCCAGGTCGGGAGGTCCTGCACTTTTTCTACCAGTTCTCTGACCCAACCACCTTCCACAACGTATTTTTATTTACAATTCTATACCAATTAATTCTTACCTATTCTAGACATGTCATTTCTACCTCGATTTCATCCCACCAATCTTTTGTGCCACTATCACAGCAGAAGATGGAGGAGAGAGAAGGAAGAAGAAGGAGAAAGGGCAATGCCTGAAATCCTCCATCTTACCCCCTCAATTCCCATTCTAAAAACCCAAATTCTACATTTTCACCCTGTAAGAAGCTAAACTACTCTTTATTTCACACTCTTGTGATTTGTAGTTCTTCTTGCAATGTTGGTAATTTCTCCCATGGACTGAGATCAAAGACAGTGTTGTCCTGGGCTCCAACACTTGCCCAGTGAACAGTGTACCTGTCCAAGACAGGAGCAGCCTGTTTATCCAGGAGAATTCCGTGGGAAATAGTATCAAAGTCCAGGTAGACAAAACCTATTTTAGATTTGGTAGCTGTGGGATTTGTGCTGCTCTTCATAAAAAAATATGATAATGAAGATACATATCACATAGGTCTTCATTCAAAACAAGGCAGAAATTAACCATGCAGTGGTGTCTACTCATCCCATTACAAGAGAAAAATACAGATATCTAATGTGGTATTGCTGAGATTTCAAAGAGCAGCATTCTTATTTGCTGGTCAGATCGCAAATTGTAAGAAGAAAGAAACAAAAACCAATATACATTTACTTATTTCTTGCAAAAAATATTTAGAGCAATTGGGGGGGAAGGGGAGAGGGGGGAAGAAAAGAAAAAAATCTAATAGCTATGCCAGCCTGCCCATAATTTAAAAGATATTATGGCAAATATGGGCGAAACCAGAACAATCTAGGTGGAAAATAAGAAAGCTTGGTGTTACCACCTGTTCTCCATTTAACCATCCAGAATTTGCAACAACTTGTTACCCCAGGTATACTCAGACCACAACATGGCATGAAGTTTAATAACAAACTGTTTGCAGCAGCTGACAGCTTAATCTTGTCTGGCTGCTGTTCAAGTTCCTGCCTTTTTATAATGACATATTTGCTAAATTTTTTGAAAGCTGTTGTTCTCAGAACAGCACATCATGAAGCTTGTGTTTTATCATCACTACTTTTGGTCCCAAGTAAACATAAAAGCAAGAAAAACTTTGTATAAATACTATGGGACAGGAGAAGAGGGTCCTCTAAATTAGGGAAATAAGTATTTTCATTCATATTTCTAAAACCAAAGATGAGATTAAATGGATTAATTAGCATATTATTCTTTTTCCTTGCTTTGTCTCCCAGACTAACTGGAAACCTGTTTCAAAGTCACTGCTTCAGGCCCTGTCAGACAATGATACCACCAGCCTTTTTGTCATAGAGCACGAGTCAAAGGCTCCTCTGATGTTAGACCTCTTCACAGATGGTGGACAAGACAGCAAGCATGACACTTGCCAGTCAGAAAATCCTAGCAATAACACAGATATGAGCCGGAGGCATGAAGAAATCCCTGCAGAAGCAGTTACAAGTGAAGAAGACATCATTTCCATTGAAGTACCACTCTCAAGTGACTATGCCAGCATGGAGTTCAGCCAGAAAGCCCTGATGAGTCTGACAGTGAGCATGCCTGAAAGAGATGCTCATCCTCACCTGGAAATGGAACTAAGCAGTAAGCCAGCACAAACTGTGCATAAGGTTTTGTTTGCTTCCCAGGACTACCTGAAACAAAGCCAGGTAGTACTTTTGCCATCTGGACCAACTTTCATGGGACAAGTCAATTAAAACTGAAGCATCTTCATAATTTTCCTTACCACAAAATCGAGTCCAAAACTTCTGATACTTCAGTGGAGCCACTAGGACCACATAAGACAGTGAGACAATAGTTATCTCCACTACAGTAAGTTTCCTTGGTGAAATAGGTTGATTATACAATTACATTAGCTATTTCACCCTAGTCATTCAGTGGAAAGTCCGACCATCTTCACACACGCAAAACTTTCAGGGACTTATATGAAAAATCTTTCAGTAAAGTACCTCTTGCTTGGTATTTTGTTCCAGGGCACTCAGGAGCCATTCAAGGCTTCCACTCTAAGCACAATATCTTTGTAGATATCAGGAGAATTCTCTAGTCACTATGATCAGCTTAAGATATGATTTTCAGATCTCATAAGTTCTTCAGCAAAAAAATTTTACCAAAAATATCATCCATTCCAAAGAAGCTCTCTGATCAAAGCTGGCCAAAGAAATTAGTCTTTCAAATTAGGAATCAAAAATTATGTTCATCTATGTAAAATGGCATTAGCGCTTTACATCCTTGAACTTTACAGCTTTACTCATTATAGATAAATAGTGCTATGTAAGTGAAGATGATCGTAAGTTTCATTAACAGTATTGGAGTTATTACTTGTATTAAATTACGGCTATTTCCTTCTACAATTACCGACACATTCAGAAAAACCCATCCATATTCTGTGGTGAGGTGCAGCTGCAGATGCATTTTCACACCACATGGAATGACGATAACTGTTAAACAGACTTTAGGAGCTGAACAGATAGTTCAGTTAGCCATCCCTCCAAAGACAGCATGGGAGAGGAGCCACTGGAATACAGGGGATAAAAGAGTGTTCCTCAATATGCTTTCTATGCGACTCCATCATGTATCTCGACAATGCAAGGAGTCTGAACCATTTTCTGCCCTACAAGAGTTTCTCAGTCATGAACTCTGCAGGCATTAATGGTCTGCACTTACTGTAGAAAACCCAGTTTATTGTTGTTGTCTCAAGTTTAAGGAGCATTTTATTAGAATTGCTTTGTGAAGAAAGAGATTTGTCAGCTGTACCATAAGCACCAGAGAATCCATAGATGGACATTTTTAAAATTCTCTCATTAAAAGTGAAGGACAACTGACATTCACACAAATACTTCCATTCATACAAGGTAGTATGAATTATAGAGTAGCCATGCTTGCAAAAAAACTCAGTGAAATTCCATATCCCTCACTTCACTGATTTAATGAGAATCCATAACAAAACCTGGTTTATTCATTTTCCTTATTTATATTCGCTCTCTCGTTAACTACATCTCTCTAGATCTGTTAAGACTGCCAGGAACAAACTTGTATTTCACTGTGGGTTATGGACTGTTTTTTTTCTTAGCACTCAAAATTCACTGTTCCCCCACAAAGCAATATGCACTCATGGTTGTTAAATATCATAATTGAAACAAGGGGTAAGAGGAGCACTACCCAGAGATCACACAAGTTTGGAGAGTCTTTTAAATATCTTTCTTCTTTTTTTAAACTTCATTCTGGTGACATCACCTGATTTGAATTTAAGAGAATGCAAATGATCCTGCTATTAATGGAGCTATTTTTACTTGTAATATCTAGTAGTGGTGTTGCAAAACTGTTATAGACAAAGAAGTCCTGATATACACTCATTATCAAGTAGTCATAATTTGTCCATTTCCAAAATATAATAATTATCTATGCTCCTTATTTACAGTATTTCTTTCATTTCTGGTCAAAGAAACTTATTTTCCTGGTGCAGTTTGTACCTTCAGTAGCTTTACTCATCCCTGTAAACAATGAATTCTTCTTTTTGTACTCTGTACCTACCAAACCAATACATATTATTCTCTTATGGATAAAGTATGTATAAAGTAAGTAAGTAGAACCAAACCAACAGCTTGCAAGCAGTTTCAGTATATGAAACAGGCTTTATATATGAAACTCGACAGACAGCTTGAGCTTTCAACCTGGTGATTATTAACTATAGCCAGTGTCTGATATCTTGCTAGAGAAAATTCTTATAACAGGACAAGAAAATTGTACTAGAAGCACCCATGGATGTTAAATAGAAGGGATAGATGTATTCTACTTTCAGTTATAAAAGTTCACAATATATGTAATTCTTAACTGATTTCATTAGAGCAATATTTGTACAACAGCTGTAAACAGTACCTTTGGGAGAATAAGAGATACATGAAAAATCCTGGTGTGGTGTAAGAGTCGGTCCGAAGATTGCTCACTTTTGCCTCACGATTTCCCGACAAGAAATCCTAAAAACTCCATAAAGCTCTGTACAGGGGGGGTTCGGGCCATGTTGACCCAGCTGATTGCGACAGGAATGCTGGCTGTTTGCACAGATGCAGGCTTCGAACAATGCTTTTGGACTTTCCTCACCTTCTGGCTAGGAGCCCCCCGCTTTGAAAAAAGACTATAAAGTGACTCTGATAATCCCCATCCTTCGAGATCTCCCCACCGACGACAGAGGACCTGCTGACTGAACCACTGGCCCCTCGTCTTTGGATGGTAGCTATAATCCCATTTCCCCTCTCTTCTTCTCTCTATATCTATTTCTTCTTTCCCCTCTATCACATAATTGAATTATTGAGCACCTAATAAAGTGCATTGTTGAAAATCCCCACTGTTTGTCTTTTTGCACTCGAGATCGGGTAAAGAACCTATCACGATTCACATTGTTGGATCGTGACATGTGGAGATTAGATATAAATTAAGAACTCACGCCAACATGATGTATCCTTTGAGAGCAAAGAAAGAACCCTTTATATGGAGACAAATAGAAGAGTACACTTGCTAAATAGTTTCATGCATCCAAAAAGGAGGCTTAGTTCAAATAATGTACTTACTCAGGGACACAGGATTAGGAGACACGCTGCTCAGTTCTTCACGTTAGAGAAAAATACCTTTCTGTGGTTTGTTTTTTTGGTTGACTCTTCTGTGGACACTTTTAGTTCAGTTGGAAGGGTCCTATAACTATCATCATCTAGTTGTACTCCCTCATCTCTTCAGGCAGTTTAAAGAAATGTGTGCATATACTGGTGTACAGCGACTGCAGAAGCCTTCCCCTACAAATAAACATCTAAGATAGATCATTCCAAGTCCTATAGAACTGTTCAAGTGGTTTGTGTAGTGTTCTTAGCTTCAATCTATGTCATGCTGAGTGAAATTGCAGATATGAAGGCTCAGGACTACAAAAGGCAAGGTATTTTATAATTAAATTTTTGCTTTCTTTTCACATTCAGCATAACTCTGGATGATCTGGATGATCTGGATGATCATTAGTGAGAATTTAGACACGGTAAAAGCTTAGACAGCTGTAGGCCTGGAAGCACATCAGCACATCACATCAGCTTATGCACATCAGCATAGTGATTTATAGCATGGGATATTATACTGCAACGTTACACTGCTTTAGCATTCTATATCTACAGAGAAAGGAAAGTAATACTCAGTCTCTAATATAGCACAAAGCTAGGTTAGTACACACATTTTTTTTCTGGTATCCAGAGTCAATGTTTTTTCCTGCATGGACATGAAGATTTTAAAATTATTTTAAATTTTTTTAATTATATTTTTTATTTAGTGCTTGAAGTCAGACTACAGTGCAGTAGTTAGCACTGAAAATTATCACAGTGTGTCAGAGACAAAACAAACAAGTACTCATCCTGGAACAGGAGATTGCAGTAACCACAGTATTGTAGAGGTTTACTTTGTATTAGTTAACAAATTAATAATAATATCTACCAAAAATCTACAAATTCCCCCAGAACTGAAGCCTTTGAGGTACTGTGACAACCCTTAAAGCCACTGTTATGCCACAATACTATCTGCAGTCGAGCAGAGTCCTCTGGAAAGAAGAGAACACAGGGGCATCCTGTCAACCCAAGTCAACTGCAGTTACTGCTACAAAAAATGTAAAAAAATGAAGCACTTTATGAAAGACCTCTAGTTCCAGAAGAAACTCATCTTGGAGCTCCTGACTCTGTGTCACAGGCTCTTGGTTTGCCTGTTCCTCTCTCTCTTGATGGCACTGTAGGTCTGCTGCCTGAATGATGTTAAATGTGTTATGGTACAATATCGATGAAATCTGTGTGAACCTGGATAATAAAACTTGTGACAGCTTATACCACTCACTTCTGAGCACTGTTTATAGAAGACTGTTGCTAAGACAGACCACTCCATGCCAGTGGTGTTGGGTATAATCTTATCCTCACATCTGTTTCAATTCTACAGCAGAAGCACCAGTTTGATTAATAAAACTGAAAACAGCCTGCTGTGCTAGAAATGGTCATTGCCATTACTCATCCTCAGAGACTCCTCCAGTGCTTCACAGAATCACAGGATTACTGAGGTTGGCAAAGACCTTTAGGATTGAGTCCAACTGCAAAACTAATACTGCCAAGCCCACCACTAAACCATGTCCTTAAGTGCCTCCAGGGATGGTGACTTAGGTTCCCTGGGCAGTTCCCTGGGCAGCCTGTTCCAAGGCTTGACAACTCCTCCTGTGAAGAAATGTTTCGAAGTATTGATTCAGTCTAAACCTCCCCTGGTGCAACTTGGGGCCATTTCCTCTCATCCCGTCATGTTACCTGTGAGAATATACTGGCCCTCACCTCATTGCAACCTCCTTCCTGGCAGCTGTAGAGAGTGGTAAGATCCCTTCCCTGAGCCTCCTTCTCTCCAGGCTAAACATCCCCAGCTCCCTCAGCCACTCCTTGCAAGACCTATGCTCTAACTTCCTTTCACACCGTCTTCCCCAGGCAAACTGGTGGGCCTACTACTTTATGGAAATAAACCCACCAAGGAAGTAATCTGGATTTGTTGAAGTGATAGACACAGGAGACAAAGAAAAATCCTGAAGAAAAAGCTAGAGCCAGCACTGACAGGGAAACAGAGATTAAATGTGTTCAGGTCCTTACTGAAGACACCGGACTCTAGGCAAGCTGGAGAGTAGTAGACATGCTATTTTACCAGAAAAATTACAGGCTGCAGCCTGTATTCATTACTGTTCTGTTACCACTTCTGTGCTAGCAAAGCTCTTACAGGTATTCTCTGGCCTTTCCCAAACAGTAATTTGGGGCTGGGCCTAGGGAGTGGTGCGGAATGGTGCCACATCCAGCTGGGGCCCAGTCACTAGCAGTGTCCCCCAGAGATCACTGTTGGGCCCAGTCCTGTTTAGTATCTTTTCTGATGATCTGGTTTAGAGGATTGAGTCTGCCTCAGCAGATTAGCAGATGACACCAAGCTGGGTGGCAGTGTTGATGTGCTGGAGGACAGGAGGGCTCTGCAGAGGGACCAGGACAGGCTGGATCGATTGGCCAAAGCCAGCGATATGAGGTTTAACAAGGCCAAGTGCCAGGTCCTGCACTTTGGCCACAGCAATGCTCTGCAGTGCTACAGGCTGGGGACAGAGTGGCTGGACAGCGGCCAGGCAGAAAGGGACCTGGGGGTGCTGGTGACAGCAGCTGAACATGAGCCAGGGTGTGCCCAGGTGACCAGGAAGGTCAATGGCATCCTGGCCTGGATCAGCAATGGTGTGGCCAGCAGGACCAGGGCAGTCATTCGTCACCTCTACTCGACACTGGTGAGGCCACACCTTGAATCCTGTGTCTAATTCTGGGCCCCCAGTTTAGGAAGGATGTTGAGATGCTCGAACATGTCCAGAGGTGGGCAACAAGGCTGGGGAAGGGTCTGGAGCATGAGTCCTGTGAAGAACAGCAGAGGGAGCTGGGGGTGTTTATCCTGGAGAAAAGGAGGCTCAGGGGAGACCTCATCACTCCCTACAACTGCCTGACAGGAGGCTGTAGCCAGGTGGGGTCAGTCTCTTCTCCCAGGCAGCCAGCAACAGGACAAGAGGACACAGCCTCAAGCTGTGCCAGGGGAAGTTTAGGTTAGGCATTAGAAAAAAATTCTTTACAGAAGGAGTGATTGGACACTGGAATGGGCTACCCAGGGAGGTGAGGGAGTCACCATCACTGGAGGTGTTTAAAAAAAGACTGGATCTGGCACTCAGTGCCATGGTTTATTGGATAAGGTGGTGTTAGGTCACGGGCTGGACTTGATGATCTCCAAGGTCTTTTCCAACCTACTTGATTCTGTGATTCTGTAATTGCTACCATTTGCTGGTAGTGGTTCAAGCCTAGGTACTCAGCAATCAGAAACCATTGCCTTTCTTGTGAGTTGTAATTAAATAACCATTCTGGCATTCATTTCATGTGTGTGGTTACTGGGTGTCACCAGAATTAGGGACCATAAGATGGAATAATGCCCTTTTGGCATTACATCTGTGGTTGCATGTTCAGTACATGGTGGTTTGGTGGGTTACGCAGTCTTGAAATGAATTTGGCCATTGTGACTTCTGCATGTTATTTTCAAGTCCTACCTATCCACTTTTGAAAAGGAAGTGACCTGAGTTTCTGCTTTTAATTATCATAGCTGTGTCAAAGAAGCTGTAATTGCCAATGCCCACACAACATACACAGAGGAGCTATTTAGCTAGGCAAAGACTGTATTGTAGCTTTTCAGCACAACACAGGTCAGAACCTCATCATTTAAAAAGAAACAGCATATAGTCACATTGAACTTATAATGTGAAGTTCTAGTTACGCTGGGTCACAAGAATGTTCTTCCAATACTGTAAAGCATTTATGGAAAAGGTAAGAGAAAATTTATATAGAATGCACTGTCTCAATGAAAATTAACAATACTATTAAGGATCCCACTAGGAAAAAGGATACAAATATTTCTACTAATAACGTAAGAGATTCTGTGGATATTGAGAAAATCCTTAGCTCCAAAACCAGTTAAAACAGTCCAGTCGCATGTGATTCTATTTGCTTTGTTTCAATGTTCATTCAACCTTCGTCAGAAGACCCTCTGGATTTCACAAAAGTAAGTAAGAAAAGCAAAGGTACGGTAGTATACTTTAATTCACCATATATAGGCTGTATCTCAATTGGAATGCTTGAGGAGTCTGCAGCTGCAAAAAGTGTTGTGTGTGTACTCATAAATCCATTATACAATTGCTCTGCAGCCATTTGTTCTAAGAATGTTCCTTACTCTGACATTTTTTAAGCATCAGGGTTTCTCCTCTCTGTTTCCATATTTGTCTATTTGAAGCTGCAGGGTTGCAGTGAACTTTTAAGTCCTGAATCCACCAGATATTTTACTGACAAATAGTTGGTCTGTTTTGTTTGTAATACTTTATGTGACACATTTTCTGCTCTCCAGACCTGATGAAAAGGTATGCTGATCCCAGGACACAGAGAAATAACACTGGAGACGCAGTCACAAGCGTAAAAGAATATTATTTTTTCAACTTCTAAGGACAGTTATGTTTCATTCTGTTTGTTGTTGGGTGGTTTTTTTCTAGTTTGGTGGGGTTTTTTTGTAATATTGGTTGGTTATTCGAAAGCTTCAAGGAGCAAAAAGGACAGCTTAGATGTAGAGAGCAAGTGACTGACAGAGCTCCAAGCACCAGAAAGGAAATTAAAGACACACTGGTTATCTCTCCTTACACCCCTACACTTGCATTGTCTGCCCTTCCAGCAGCCCAATATGTCTTGGAAATGCAACCAGTTGTGCTGCCCAGGTGGCCCAGTTTTGCACACTGGCATCATGGTACTCTGCCTAATGCCGTATTACAGAATCCAACCTTACAGTCCTCATCCCTGTTCTTCACTGCCAAAACTCTCATTGCAGTCATGAAGTGCACTGCAGTAAGGACTACAGAGCTCTGATTTACTTCATTTTCTCTTTATTTAGATTAAATAAAAGCACCTTCCTCCTGTCAGGCATTCTAATTTACCTTCCCCACTCCAAAAAATCCAGTTCAAAAAAACGCATTTCATCAATTAATTAAGTGCATGTTTTTAAATGCAAGCCTCCCATATAGATCAGCCTTAGTCCCCGAGCGTTGGCCCTAGGCACCAGGTAATGAACTGGGCATAAGATCAAAGTCAAAACAAACCTATTTCAGATATAACTAAAAAGGCCCTACCACCTGTACATGGAGTAACTCCTATTAATGTGTAATTAGGTACATCACATTCCAGTGCATTTTAGCAGATTACTACTGCATTAGAGCACAAAATTAGCAGTGGTAGAGTACTAAAAATAGTGGTGCTTTGCAGTAGGCTTGTAAAAAAGCCTATAGCACACTCAGTGTCTAAATATGCAGTATTTCAAACACTACCTGAAATCTTACTGCAACAGCTTGTTGCGGTGGACTACTTTTTACTGTTATCCTCAATTTTACAATGTTTGTATTATTCTGTATTGGTTTAGCCCTATCCCCCCTCCTCTTTCCCCTGGGTGGTAGATCCCAGGCCTAAGCCATTCCCCCAGTCTTCCCATGATGGTAGTTCCCCTTCCCTTCTCCCAGTACCTTCCCTGCCAGTCACCCAAACCCCTCCCTGTGTTCCAGTCCTTTCCCTGTCCGTCACCTAAACCCCTCCTAATCCCCTTACATAGCCCCTGTCAATCCCCCTAAACTCTGCCCCTTCCAGCACCTCCCACCCTGGAATTCCCCTATTCCTCCATGCCCCACTGGGGCACATGACCCTTCTGCCTCCGCCCCTTTGGGTGACTGGGCCCTGTCCCTGTCCCTCCCTCTGATGTCCTTCCCTCACAATACCCCTACTGGCTCCTGGCTGGGATCCACCCCCCGCTTGCCCCCTGTACTTAAGGGGCTGCACAACCCATTTCCGTTGCCCTTTTCCCTCTCGGCTCTCTTGGAACAATAAAGCTTATGAGCTGACCCCAAGGAAAGGGCCTCCTCGTGTTCCTTTACCCCTCTCCTCACCGGGGTGACTGACTGACGGCCTTGGGGCTTTGGCTCCCTGGAGCAGACAGGAGCTAAAGCTCCAAAGGAGCAGCGGCAGGACCGCAGGTCCCAGGCTGCTCCCCACTCTCGCCGTGGTGGCCGAAGTGAGCTAGCCCTGGTCAGAAGTGGTCACTGTGACAATAGCTCAGGAGGGGGTGGTCCAGCAGTGAGTTTTATACTGCAGTGCAGCATAGCCTAACTTCCAGAAGATGCTCTTCCTACATCAGCTATCATACTTGTACTTTCTGAAATTCCAGGACTGGTTCCGGCTTAAATTTTTTTTTCTCCACTGTAATTCTCTCAACAAGCTATCAGAGGCTTGAACCTTTCCTGGAGGTTTCTCTCTTGGGTCACACAACTAGCCTGTGTTCTCAGCAATAAGTGTAACACTTTAAAAATAAGGTGCTGCTACAGCAAACCCAAGACTGAGATCTGGAAGGTCTTGATAAGTGATACACAGAACCATATTTTAAAAGGAGGATTTCTGGCTATTGATTCAAAGTATTGTGCTGGAAAAGGTATCTTTTCAACAGTAGCACAGAGATCCTAAAGCAAGAACACCATGAGTTTTCTGAAAAGCTCGTGTTTAAGGTTATAAATTCAGAGTAGTAAAGCTAAGTTTCTGTATAAGCACTAAATGAGAATCCTGCCTAAGCACACATCTAACAGCAGGGCTTCATTGCAAACTACTTTCATTCCTCTAACATTGCAACCTCTACAGGCATTTATCCTTCCTGATTCACACATCCGGTCTTCCTATCCAGCTCTAAGATACCTCAATTCATAGTTCATAGTACACAAGTTCACACCTTCATAATACAAAAGGGAATGTGGAGACTGAACTATAAACTGTGAGTACTATAAAGTACTCACTCTGTCCCCAAACCCAAAACTCCTCCTCCACCCAAACACTGTCACAGCTTCCAAGTAGCTAAGCACCAAGCAGCAGCAAGTTTACATGATATAAATAATCATCATATCTACAGATGTTTGATCACGAATGTTAGGCATTTTATACCTCAAGGGTCTGCCTATAAGTCAGAAGATGACAGCGGTACCAGCGGTACCAGTAGGCTTGGACAGTTACTTGCCTCTTTATGATAGGAGACAGATCAGGAATGAGGCTTGACTGCTTTTATGTAGCTCTTGAAAACTATGATCTGGAAGGCTGACACAGTTTCTAAAATAGTAATTCTTGCCTTTATGGTCTTTATAGATCTCTATTCATCTCTCTTGATAAAGAGCATAAAGGCAAAACTTGCTAATCTTACAGGCAGAAGATGACAGAAACCATGAAACATGATCACTTCAAAAGGGATATACTACTCTCTCCATTTGCAGTTATAAGCTACTGTTGGAATAGTTACAGATCTGACAGAAGAAAATAAAGTTTTTTAAAAAGTAGTAGGATTTATATGTTTTATTATCACTTACTGAATTACTAGAGTTCGTACAAGTATAAATTTCCCAAGGTAAAAATGATCAAAAGGAATCTGATTTACTAAATGAATTAACTTATGCAATACTTGGCTACTGTCTTTCATCTAGCCATAAAAGCACCACAAATGCCCATTTCTAATGCACTGAGTGCAGTGCAATGCAATGACCCAGGTCTAACACTTTCTTCCATCAGAAGATTCTGAAGTATACTTCAAGTTATTTAATTCAGCATTGACACACTTTGGTTGAACAGAATAGAGTACTCCAAGTTCTGATACAAAATTAGAAGAGTGAAGAAGAGAGTATTACAGTGACTTACTGTGTGTCCAACATTATCTGAGAAATGCCCCTATAAAGCAGCCTCCAGCTCCCCCAGGCTCATACCATAACATACAGCTGTCATCTATCCATTCTCTTTGAAACCAAACATAACCAAACAAACATATCACAATTCTGAATATCTTAGTGAATCAAATGATCTGCTAACCGATATAAATGAAATTTGGATAGATAAATTAACACATTTACATTTATAATGACCACAAATACCCATTGCGATCTTACACAGAGGCTGGCCCCTCTCCTCTATAATATACAATTTTGAATAATTGCAAAGTTATCTCACTGTGTTTCTCAGATCTGTTTTTCTCTGCTTTCAGAGAGGAACCGCATGGTGAAATGCACTTCGCCAGACCACAGGTGTGGTGATTAAATCACCTGTGGTGACTAAATCAGTGGGAGCGAAGCCAGCCATGAGTCTCATTACAAACATGACCGATCTCAAAAATCACAAGATCAGATCACTAAAGAGCAAGTTAGTCTGTTGAGAAGCACATCTCAAACTTTTGCTCCTTAATCAGTGCTGTTTAGACTCTTACAAATTAAATAAAGCAACTGAGAAGCTTCAGCATGGAGAAGTAAATTTTAATATGAAAACATTCATAGCAATAAATTGATAGGTACTGTTAATGTCAGAAGCTCTGCTTGAACTTCTGATTTCTACTTTGCCATAGTCTTCTACACAGTCACATTCACTAATTTACTGTTTGAAAGTGAGACACTCTCTCTGGTAAAACTATGGTAGTTTCCTCTGCAGAAGAAAATTCCCTGCTCAAACAGGGGATTCAGAAGGCTCTTCTGTAACTAAACAGTGATGACATATTCAATTGCTTAACCCCTTATCACCTTTCCTTTAACACTCTTGTCAGTATCAGTACAATGGACTTAGTTTCAAAGGGCAGATAAAGCCTATAAAAAGAAAAGAAAAAAAAAAAGCAGAAGAGAGAGAGAATTACAGTCATTTGTTGTATCTCATCTAAATTTAGTGGAAGTGAGTTTATGACACCATTAGAACTTTGGGACATGGTTTATTTAGGAAAATAAGACCCATGTAATAGCATTTAACATTTCTTTACATGTACCAGTCTCATAGTTGCTTCATTAATGCAAAAATATACCAACATAGCACAAGTTTGGTTACCTGCTAATTAAACTTAGAATACCTACATTATTAACAGAAATACCAAACTTAGAGAAGGAAAATAGTGTTTTTGCTGCTGTGGTGCTTAGATTCCTCAGGTGTATCTAAGCCCAGACTGTGGTAGGTGCAATTTGTGTGTAACAAATCAGACACAGCTCCCATGTCTGTGGGGAAAATACCAGAAAGGACCCACCGATAGACTACATAATCTGTGAATGTTAAATTACTCTCCTGATCTTTCTGGGCCAAATCAGTCATTCCTTTGATTGTTATGTAAATGATGGCTTTTCAAAGTAGCAAATTCTAAGTGCCCCATGATTTACTCATCAGTGCAGTAGCAGTTCTAAAACTTTGCACTAGGGAAACAATAGAGCAACAACTTCTAAGAATGCCAGTTGACTTGCAGCCTCCTTAAGGGTATCAAGAACTGCAAGAAAGGGAGATGAAATTATTCTTTTATCATTGCAGATAAGTCAGGCTAAAAAAGACACACATAGCCTTTTCAATGGAAAAAGAATAATTTCATTAGCAACTAGTACAGATTACACTTTGTACACCAAAAATCTCTGATCTCACATCAAATTTGGCACTAGCTGAATGTAAAAAATGTAACCATTTTTTTTTTAAGTGTAAGCTGAAACTTTCCAGAATAGTATAAAGAGCTAAAAAACCTAATTTTTGCTGCCCATGTTCTCCTGTATTAAGCTCAACGATCTTAAAACTGACTGTCATGATAATAAAAAAAAATATTTGCCCTCTTGGACGAAAACACTGAAAGCTGAAGTTAGTAGATAGCTTCTCAACGGTAGTATTTACTTAAACAATACAGAAGTGAAGTGTTAACAGCTTCATCTCCTCAAAGTAGAGGGAAAGGAGCTGCCTCCATATATTGGGAAGTTTATTAAGCTGTATTACATTGAAGAGAATACAAAAGAAACCCTTGTGCTAATGTGCTCACATTCTGCAATAGGACTTACCTACAAATGAGGCAGTCTTGAATCAGAAAAAAAAAACACCACTGAAACACTGTATACCATGACATTTTTTAAAAGTCTATAATTAAAGAGAGGAAAGTGTGGTTCTCTTACATTAAAAAAATTCCTTCTGTACAGTGCTTTTAGTTTCAATATAATTTTAATTACACTTTTCAACATATAAAAATAAAGCTAAAGTACAAGCTGAAAACTTCTGTTTATGTACTAGCAAACAAAATTAAATTTTAGATTCTCTTTAGGAACTAACACTTCATGACATCTACATATGCTCTCCACACTCCAGACTCTGGTGAGAAAACTACATCTCTCTGAACTAAGTGTCTACTGACTGACGTGATTTTAGCCATTTACAGATTTCAGCATTTATGCCACTACGTCAAATTTTCACTTTTAAATTTATGATAACACCAAAGGCAATAGACGATTGCTATAAAATGGAAGTACCACCAAGTGGCATATGCCCCAAATGATTCAGCATTCACATCTTAAAGATTGTTTTACCACTATAATGCTATTATCACACTAACATTTACAAAATTCAAGATTATTTTGGATTTTTTTTTCCTCTAACAATACATGAGCTCTGATCTTGTTTCATTACATAAGTGATGCGGAGATGCTTCAGACCTAAAAGTAGACAATACACACACCACTGTGGCATTACTGTTTGCAATGGTTATACAGATGAATGAAAAATAACTAAATAAGGACTGGCAATACGTATACAATAATTTATAACATACAAAGAAGGCTTTATTTACTATCTCTTTCTTAGACCAAAGGAAAATCATGTAATTCCTAAACTAGTAATTATTACAAGATACTAGTACAAGCTAAGGGCAAAGGAAAGAAGCGACTATGTAACAGATCTGAAGAGTTTCAAAGTAATTTCAAGTATTGCCTTAGATGTAACTGGGCCAAAGAACAGTAGGCAAGCAATGCAAAACATGCTACAGACTACCGAATTTAACTTCGTTGCAGCAGAGTAAATGCAGTGAAGTGTCCACAGCTCATTCGAGAATCCAAGCTGTGTATAGGTTGCTGTCAGCCAGTTAAATAGAAGGCTTGTTCAGACACATCTATCTGAAACTGCCATCAAAAAAATTATCAGGTGATTAATGAATAGGCAAAACCCACATCTCACCAATCTCCCCAGTATTCTTCAGATATTTCTAGTTTCTAACCAAGTGTTTTTATTATCCCCAATTCTGACAAACGAAAACTAAGAATTCCTAACATATCCTGCTACTACCGGTGTTTGAAAATAAAATTCCATGCCTCACACCTGTGTAAATCCTTTGATGAAATCATCTGAGCCACAGCCACCTCTATTTTGAGCTTAATATCCTGTTTCATCCACCAAGCAGTTCTCTTCTGCTACCTTTTTCTTTCAGAATGTAAAGAAAAATCCTGTCTGCTATCCAGAATCCTGTCAGGAAATAGCTATGGGCACTAATGGAAGCTTATGTTTATGTGCTTAATGTGATCTTAGCAAAATGGCACCAGATGATCACTCCTTTGAGCAATTACATTTTCAAATTAGGGCTGATTCAGATGAAACTACATGTAAAACAAAACAGCTATCATGAACTATGCTGTTCTCAAAACCTCCACCCAAGTTAAACCCATTTATAGTGCAAATAGTGCATATTAAAGTGCAAAACCACATGATCTGACACAGCAGTTCAGCACACAAGCTTGTTAATGATGAAGGCAATGGACTTCCCATGGAAGACAACACATTCAGTGGATGATGCACTCAATCCTGTAGGAGCAGGATGGAACTTCATTACTGTGCTATGCTATCAGTTTGTAAGTGAGCTACCCTCTGCAGAGATAAGCATTTAACAGAGTAATAGTTCTCCAGGAGTGACTTTTAGGAACATCTGATAAGAAGGGACAGATCATAACTACCTCACAGATCTGCACAGTATTTGCAAAGCAAAACGAGAAAGTACAGTATTTGCAAGAAAATATGACTTGAGGAGGAGAGGAAATATATGTATTTTGTGGCTGGCTGTTTTTGTTGCGTTTTTTTCTTAACAAAAAACCAACCAACAAAACCAACCAAACAAAAACCCTTAAAACCCTAAGACACATTTTGTAAGGGAACCATAATTAACATACAATATAACAATATGCTGCATTTAGCTTCATAGGGGTGGTAAGCTAGCTAGTGAGTTAAGGCTGCCATCCATAACTCTTAACTTCCAAAGGCATGTTTCTCAGCTAAGAGTACATATTTAGTACTTAAAAATAAAGGACTTAAGAGTCCTTTACATATTTTATAACTGATACAGCACAGAGCCATGCTATTTCAGGATAACAACACTCAAGAAATCAAACTAATACTAGCTAAATCATGATACACTGAAAGATATTTAGTTCTTCCCAAAGGAAAAACTTAGCTTTTCCAAGACACCATAAATAATATATGTATATTTTCACTAGTATCCCCATTTCAAATGAAAGAAGCTCTATGAATCAGACCAGATGGTCTAAAAATCTTCCTTTAATAAATATGTACCAACAGAAACTTCCCTCTAAAATACTTATTTTATTAGTGAAATGGTACCAAAGATAACAAGTATACAAACAATCTCTTTGCTCTATGCTACTTACACATCATAAATAAGACAGCTGTTGTTGCAAGACACAATCTTTCACAGTCTTCCTGTAAGCATACAGATTTTTTATTCTTTTATCAGAATTAGCTGTTTACCAGCCAACAGCACGTGGCTTAAACATCACAAAAATGGCTGTTCTATACTTTACATGGTAAAGCATCTTCTGTTGTCTTAAATGTACACAGTGGCAAGAACATTAAATCTTATCGAAAATGCGGAGTGATTAAGCAGCTTAGCTTCACAATCAAATTGGATTTCATTACCTTAGGAGTTGGGCAAAGTTTTCATTCCCTATAATATGCTTCCCTTCCACTGAAAAAATTAACTATGCAGAGGAAAAGTAAAACAAGTAGAAAGCAAATAGCCAATACACTTAATTTTTTATTTTAACTGAAAGAAATAACACTTCCCATGAGGTAAGGCAACTAAGTAATTTGATTGCATTAAGTTGTACTAAAAATAATCTATGCAATTTTAAGTATAATTATGTCTTAAAAGTGTAACTTATCAGAAACCTCATGTAACCAATTAAATTAGTTCAGAGAACACAAGCCATGTTTTGCCTTAACAAAAATACTTCTTTTGTCATTCTCTTCTTACATGCTTTCTCCACAAAAAAATGAAAAAAGAATCTACTGTGTAAGCCCTATGTAAATTAGAACTTTCTTCCTTAAATTATTTATCCCCCATTTCTTTGCATGCCATTCCTTTTATATTGCCCAACAGGTATCAGAGAAAGTAACAGAGAGGTAACAATTAAGGCCATCCAAATGTATATTAAATATCTTAAGGGCTTTCTTTGATGCAGGTGATCAGAGCACATTTTGTATTCAGCTACTACTTTTGTACAGTGGTGGTCCCCAAATGATATCTTTTCTCTTATTTATAAATCTCTTCTAAGAATAAAAAATAAAAGTAAAATGGAGCTTCAGTATTTTAACAAGTGAATCAAACAACCATTCTGGCAAGTCACTTGCATTCTTGTCTACAGTATGGTGGTGGCAAAGCAGCAAGAGAGATCATATAAGATTTAGCTGAAAATGTGTAACAGCACATATACATTTCTAGAAAATACCACATTTTAAGAAGGCACTAAAGCTTTTGCTTGTGCTCTCATATTTTTTTAACAAAAGAGAAAATTTTATTTTCTTAATGGCACCTGTACTATTTTCAGCTGAACAGACACACTGCAGTACATTTCAAAACAAAGCTGTAAGTTCTGGTATCATCATATAGATGTGCTCACTTCTCTAAGGACAAAGAAAACAACAAAACAAAACAACTCCAAAATAACCCTGTAAGCTAACCTAATACCTCTAACATGGCAATGTTCCTTTTAGGAACAGAAAAAGCGCATGCATTGTTCAAATACTTTAAAAGAAATATTAATTTCAGGGATATTAGTAAGAAATTATTTTAAATAATAAACCCTAAGAATCTCAAGCAGTGAGCAAATGAAAAACATACTAATCTGTAATTATTTAACATAAGAACAGTAAAACCGTGTTTATGCTTAAATCCCCTTTCCCTACAGTTGTCATTTACAAGGAAAGAAAAGTGTGTATATTTATGCACCATTTTCAAGCACATCAAACAGCACACATTGAAGTTATTGTGGATTTTTAACCTACAGGGCAAAACAATACAAACGTCATCAACAAGCAGTATTTTAAACAACCTTCAATGCATATCTTCAGCTTTTTTGGGGAAGTACAGGTTTACATCTTTCAGTTTCTAGGTATTTGTAACAGCTTATAGCAAAACTTAACATAAATCATTTTACAAGTACAGCCATCATGGAAATGCATGGATTTTCAGAGATGAATAGTTCTGATGGCATCTGCCTTTTCATGGTATAACTACTGGTCTGTGCTCTCTTGCTTTACAGCAAGAAGACAACAAAGCTATGACAAGAATTGGAGGAGCTACTAGTACTATCAACATGTTCAGGTTGATTGCTTTGACATTTTCTTCCTCATTCTGGGAAATAAAATGCTTTGGATTTCATTCCTTAGCTGAATTTTAAGTCCATTCTTTGCTTTAAACCTCTTCCATTTTAATTGAGAGGTTTTCTTCATTTGGTTGACAGTTCCCGTTCTGTTGTAGCTTCACTTCCTCTGTCCTTTGTGTATCTCTATTGTCTACTTCCTTGTCAGTCTCTGAGTTCTGATCTTCTTTATTGTTATCTTTGTCCTACCAAAGATAAAATTATTTGACAACAAAATAATATTCTTAGCATTATAGGCTATGACTTCCAACCAACTCTTGGTAATTCTGTTGTTTCAATTTTTACATATACATCTTGTCTCTGCAAATTTTAGAATAGAGATGTGAGCTTCTTTGCAC
>VYXC01008083.1:127966-160139 GCA_013397175.1 Platysteira castanea
AAATAAGCTTTCTTTTCGGTTGGCTGAAGGTAGGCACTTGTAACAACCCATCATCCAAAAAATGATGCCATACAGTGATCTGTCTTTATTAACTGTAGTCAGACAAAACAGAACAAGCAGCACAATAGAACATATGAGAAACAGCTCCAGAAATTAAGACTTCACCAACATTTTTTAAATTGAACAGGACTACTTTTTTTTTCTTTTTTTTTTGTCAGGTATCTGATGCATTTTAAGAGCGTTCTTGGGTAAGATACTTACTTAAGCATTGGAACAGTCACCTAAACAAGCTGTTTTGTAACAGTTGAATAATTCCGGGCACAACAAACTACTCTTTAAGGGTGTGCTGCTATTCAAATTCTAAGATTAAACAGTTTGAAGTTGTTTCTTTTCTTAATTGCAGTACTTTCTATTTTGCAGGGGAAAATCCTATACCACTCTTTTACAACTCTTCAACTTCACTCCTATGGAATCCAATATACAGATGAGGACCGAATCAGTGACACTGCAGAGTGAGAGTTTATTTAAAAAGTCATCTTTTCAATTTGAGAGTCAAGCAACCTCTGAATACTGCTTGTTAGTTAATGGTCTGCCTGCCCCTAAAAGTAGGGAGGCAGGCATGTCTTAACGTACAGCACACAACAGGAAAGAGAAACAAGGTCTTTCGGTAACCTAAGCACACAAACTCCTACAGGTCAAGTGAAGTTCAAATATGTAGACTTAAACTGGCCTACTAACCCCAACTAGCAAATACTAAACCCAAATGACACTGATTTGGTAAAGAACAGGAGAAAAAGAAGGGAGCAGTAAAAGAAAGAAAGAGTAGAGAGAATTTCAGTAATAACTTCACTACCACTTGACTCTGCTGATCACTTGGTCACACAAACTTACCTTCAAAGTAGTGGTGCTTTTGTCAGATTTCTCCTTTCCCTCTTTTTCTTTACTACTTTTTTTCTTGGAAGTGGAGCGTTCTCTTTCTCTTCTTTCATTATTTGTATCTCTTTCTCTTTTTTTTTCTTTCTTGTTTCTGTTTCAGAGATTTTTTATTCAAATTAGGATTTGAGCCAGCTACAACAAACCTCAAACCACTTGACTGCAAACTAAACTCACAGAAAGGACTTAAAAAAATCCCCCAAAGTTTAGCAAAAAAACCCTTCGCAAAGACAATGGGATTTTTCTGGCTGAAGAGCTAAACAGTGCATATGACCAGTACACAATGTATTTGCAAAGAAAAAAGCAAACGAATCTGTATCAGATGAAGGGATTTTATTGATTGGAAGCAATTTGCAATGCTGATTGATTTGAAACTATGACATTGGAAGAATACCAGAGCTCAAATGGGTTGAAGTTTTGAGTAAAATTAAAGAGGAATCATACTGACCAGCTGAAATCATCTGAAACCATTAGTGCAAAGGCACTATAATAGTGAAAATACTGTAAATCTTTCCTTCTTTACTCATCATTAGCTTCTATGTTTATATCAAACTGACCTTCTTGGAGAAGGAGTTCGTGAAGACTTTCTTTTTGCTGTTTTTGATGTTTTAGGAGACTTGGAGGGACTTCTGCTCTTCCTTTTACGCCTTTCTCTACAGGACCAAGAAATTCAGTTATCATCAAAACTCAAAAATAATAAACTCAAAGGAGATAAAAAGAGAAAGCTCTTACAATGATCTATTACATCTACTGAATTTAACAATCTATATTCCCAACAAAATATGAACCGTACAAATTAAAATAAATTTATATGCTTCAGTTTAGTGGGAAAGGCAAGGCCGGAAGTAGGAAATAAAAAGTTGTGGCCTTTCAAAATTTTCTCTTTTTAAAATCTTAATATGCTTCATAGCAATGGAAACACACTAATTCAGTAATCCTGTATCAGGTAAGAGTTTCTTCAGTCAGGAAAATAATTCAACTGAATGAAGTACCATATTAAGACAAATGGTATAACTTGAGCAGTATGAATTTCAAAATGTAACATTACAACCTGCAGATCACTGCAGCTTCAGTTTAACCTAACTGAAATTTAATTCCTAAATACATGAGCTAGAATTAGTTGGTTTAGAAGAAAACAGTGCAAAATGAAGCCCAAGCTGTTGTCAAAATCAGAATAAATATCTATTGTTTTTCTAGTGGTCCTTGCTTAGCAAACAGAATGTCACATAGAAGAGCTTGAAGTGTTTTACAAAGCAGCTGTTTTACATAGCTATATGGAGTTTCCTGAAGTTGCCATTATGGAGTCTTATCTTGAATAGAACAAAAACATGAAATAACTGGTCATTTATACTGAGGCACACATTAAATTAAAGCAAAAATTGAGCCAGTACAATTTCATTCAACATAAATGCAAAACCCAACTGTCAAAATAAGGTTTTTTATTCTTCTACCAGTTCTTTGCAAAGGAGGAAAAGCAGAGTGGAAGAACAATTGAAGAAAAATAGGGAAGTTTAAAACTTACTTCTAGATACAGGACAAAAGCTATATTTATGGATAACAGCTTTTGCAATATGTGATTATTTAAATCTTCAATATTTAGAAAAGCCAAGAAATCAACACTTATTAGATAAATAACAAAAGGACACATTAAATTATGGCCAGTATCACTATATGGATTGATACTCTGACAGTATCATCTACTGTCACTGTCCTGGTTTTGGTCACCTTAGTTTTCTTTCTGGTAACCAGTACAGTGCTGTGTTTTGAATTCAGTATGAGAATGATGTTGATAATACACTGGTTTAGTTTTTATTTACCCTAACTCAAGGACTTTTTTTCCCATGCTCTGCCAGTAAGCAGGTGCCCAAGACACTGGGAGGGAGGATGGCCAGGAGAGGTGACCCAACTGGCCAAAAGGATATTCCATTCCATAGGCAGGGAGCTGCAGACTGCCTTGGAAGATGGGCTGGGCATCACTCAGTGATGGTGAGCGAGACAGTGAGAGGTGAGCGATTGTGTAGTGCATCACTTGTTTCTCTTGGGCTTTATTCCTCTCTATCCTTTTCATTATAATGATTACTGTTACTGTAATTATTTTTTTTCAATTACTAATGTGTTCTCTCCTCAACTCTCAAAACACAGAGCCTGGCAGAGCGTGACAAGGTTGAACAAGGAAGGGATTGGTGAGGAAACTAAAGTCAAAAAAGAACTGTCATGATTTAAATCCAGATGACAACTAAATACGGAGTGGCATTTGTTCATTCCTTAGTCTTCTTTTGCCCCTCACTGCCCCTCAACCTCCATACCCCCAAGCCACTGGGGAGGAGAATATTCAGGAAAAAAAGGAAAACTCCAGCACTGTACCAGGTAATAATAAGAAATTTAACTCTCTTTCAGTCAAAACCAAGACAGTGACCTCCTGAAGCTGCACGGGACAAGATTTCTTAAGTATTTTGTTCGGCAAGCTTTTATGTGTGATTTATCTTTGATAAACAAAAATATCAAATGGCCTCAAAATTGTGGACTAAATAACACAGGAACTAATCAGTTGTTCACTAGTTAACATACATTTAATTTTGAACATCTCCATATTTGTCATCACCTTTATTTAAATGACGATACTGGAAATTGATTATTCTCTTAGTGTTGTCACTTTGACTACACTGAGTACATTCCCATTTTATTTTGCTTTCCAGCATACGTACCTGCAAACCAAGTGCTTTAGCAATTGTGTTCAAACCAGAAACCACTTATCCATGAAACTGCATTTTCAGTTTCTGCTCTTCTTATTTTAAGTCAAAGAACTGTAACTGTGTCTCACTGCATTTGTTCCCATCTCTATTGCATTTGTCCATACAAAGATTTTGTGCACTCACTTCATTAACTCTCTTACACAATACTAACACAGCAACATTTAAAAAAACCAAGTTCTGAATACTTGGATAGTGATCCCATGTCTCTTAATTATACATGGAAATAACATTATGCACTTCATCTGGTGCTATGGCCTCTGCTAGCCTGTAATATAGGCTGATTTTCCTGATTTCTCTTCCCCTAGTCTGTCTCTTCTTTCAGTTAGGAATCACAACCATCTTATTTCCAGTACTTGCATGCTGTTTGTCAGCAAAGCAAGGTCAGTTGTCATCTAGTTCTTAGAAGGTCCTGTATGTCCTATTCCACCTTCACCTCTTCTCCAAAAAGATAACTCTTTGCCCAGTATTTTACATTTATCAGGCAAATGATCAGAATGAACTGCTGTACTGTAAATTCAGGCAATTGAAATGCCTCTTTGTTGAATAACCTTCACCGGAAAGGCCTGCAACCATTTCAACTATGCAACGTCTATCATCAAAGAGAGACCCCTAAAAGCAAGCTGTGACTCTGTAACCCAACCTATTCAGAATTACTGTTCAGAGAACCATGACATTACTGAGGTTGGAATTACCTGTCTCTTGCCCACCTTACAAGGAGGTCAATCAGAGCAGGTTATTCCGGGCCATATCCAGTCAGATTTTTATTACCTCCATGGATGGAGGACATAATCCCTTGGGGTAACTGGTTCTAGTCTGCCCAGCAAAAGCACAAATTCAACACTAGGGGAAAAAAGCCTTTATTTCCCATATGTCAATATGTGCCTGTCACCTCTTAACTGTCGCTTGCCTCCGCTGGCTCTGTCTTCTTCATGTTCTTATCAGATATTTATACATATTGTAAGACGCTCCTTAGCTTTCTCTTTTCCCAGGCTTAACAGTCCCAGATTCCTCAGTATCCCCTTGTATGATAGAAGCTCCAAGCCCTTTATCAGCTTCATGCCCCTTCACTGGACTCACTCCAGTACTGCATGTCTCTGGTAAGGGGAAGTCCAGAACATGGTTCTAAATGTGTCCTCACCGGAAGAGAGAAAGAATTACCTTTCTTGACCTATTCAAAACATTGCTGGCCTTCTTGGCTGCAAGGCCCTACCAGCCAGCCTTCCAGCCAGTCAGTCCTCATGCTATACTGGTGCAATGGTATTATTCCTGCCCATGTATAGGACTTGTCCTTTCTCTTTGTTCATCTCCATAAGATGACTATCAGTCCATTTCTCCCACCTGTTGAAGATTTTCTGAATGGTGGACCAGCCTCTCCCAACAGCTGGTTCTCTATTGTTTGTAAAGCTGCTGAGGATGCAGCTATCCTGTTATCTAAAGCCCTGAAACAACATTCACCAGTACTGGCCTCTGCACTGATGCTCTAAGGATAATGTTATATCTGAAAAAAAAATTGTAAGCCCATAATAAAAAGTGTATTTTCTTATCTTCCAGCTTCAAAAGAACACTGCTCTTGTTTAACAATATCTGTATCATATCAAAGTACAGTTTTGTACTTTGACTACACTAGAAGAGATGTACTAATTTTCACCAGAATTGTTTGCTCAAGTAGACGACATTGGAGCCTTCCCATGGCACTTTCTTAACTATTAAGATTCTTAATGGGGAACAAAATTGTTCCAAACTAGAGTATAAGCTTTTGGTTACATCCAGCTAACTACACTTGCTATTTGGCATTAGGAACCTGGTTTTCCACCAAGGTTCCTATATAAGCTACATATTTTGAAACTCATATTTTTCTGCACTTATCCAATTCAACACTCTAAGGCCTATGAACTGGAAAAAATGGTTTCAAAGCTGATAGAAGTATCTCTTTGTGGGTCTTCCACTCATTTAAATAGGAAGCTGCATATGCTTAAAGAATAAACAGTATTTTGCCAATAAATCTTATCACGCAAATACAATGTTCAGAAACAATTTCACTCCTTTTTGCCTTCTATGAACCCTGAACTGATTAATTTTTTGGACTAGAGGAATTCTGCTTTTGTCTAGAGAAATTATTATAATAGGTGGAACTTGCCCAATTCGTTCAGCATTTCATCATCGCAAGGTTAGAGATATAATTTGGTATTTAAATCTGATACAATACTACTGAACTCCCTAATTCCTGATGTAACAGAAAGGACTTTATCCACCAATACTTCTGAACTTATCTTAGCTGCAATGCTTTTAGAATATGCCTGAGTTTGCTTACAGAGGTTGATTATAATCTCATAGCCTCTTTCTGCTGTACTGAATTTATCCAGACTTCCTGCCAGTTAATCTTCCCTCAGAGCCAAAACCAATATCTACATTCACTTTATTCTTTTCCTGCTTACTGTCAGCAGTGTTAAGGAATGTTACTTTCAACATATACCTGGCCATCTAGTCAGATAAACAAGGTTTCCATCTCTTCCAACTGAGATACATTCACCTTATGAAACGCTAGCCAGCTAATTAACACGCTTCCTTCCTGCAATTAAGCCATCCAGCCAAAAAGTGGCAAGTACTATCAAAAAACTGTTTGCAAGATCTACAGGCCAAAATGTTGCAGTATGTAAGTAATGAAAGAACTGTGCAACACTGACTCAAACCTTCATCAGGGCAATGATGGTGTGTGTGACGTCAGTCAGAACTTTTGGCTGTCTGGAACATATAGAAATGGTACAAGAATCATCTGATTACTGTCCTCAAGGATTATATAATATGGTTATGGAAAGTCAAGCACCAGCAGACCAACAAGAAACTCTGTTCTATCAGCCATCATACCGAGCTTTTTATTATAGATGTTACTTTACAGGAAAATCTACAAAACAGAAATAATACAAATTTATTTAGTAAGAGACATGGTGATATCAATATATAAAAATTGGGATGATGCCTCACTGAACTGACAAGTCAAAAAAAGCATGAAAAATTCTAAACAAACCTGCTGGAGCTACGAGATCTTCTTGAAGAGCTATAGCTTCTTGGGGGTGTTCTGGATCTCTTATCTTTCTTCTTTTTATCATCTCTCTCTTTTTCTCGCTCCTTCTCCTTCTCTACATCTTTTTCCTTTTCTTTGTCTCTGTCCTTCTCTTTGTCCTTATCTCCCTCCTTGTCCTTAATCTTCTCTCTGTCCTTCTCTCCTTCTTTCTCAGTATCTTCTTTTTCTTTGTTCTGATCTACCTCTTCCTTGTCTTTTTCCTTATCCTTATCTTTTTCCTTTTCCTTGTCCTTTTCCCTATCCCTATCTTTGTCCTTATCTTTGTCCCTGTCCCTGTCTTTGTCTCGGGCTCTCTCTCTATCTTTGCTTCGCTCTTTATCTCTCTCTTTGTCCTTCTCCCTGTTTCTCTCTTTATCTCGCTCTCTTTCCCTGTCTTTATCTCGGTCCCTATCCTTCTCTTTGTCTCGGTCTCTGTCTTTCTCTTTTTCTTTGGCCTTTTCTTTTTCCTTGATCTTTTCTTTGTCTCTTTTCTTGTCCCTGTGAAAAGCCAAACACAAACCCATTAATTCATCTTTGAACTTTCCAATTAAAATTACAACTAACTTCTAAGTATACATCAAGATAAAGTGTGCATCTCTGTTGAAAAACAGTAATTCTTCAATATTTTAATTTTTCACGCCTGTTCACAGTGAGGGAAATCTATATATAGTTAGGAAATACACAGATATATACAGCTAGGAAAAATTTGGAAACCAAATTGGGCAAGAGGAGGCCAAAACCAAATCAAACCACTGTCTTCCAAGTGATGTTACTATGTGTGGAGAGAATGTGTCTTTTCACCTTATAGTTATGTAGTTACACATACATAAATTTTCTCTAACAAAACTCTACAATCTGCAAATCCACTCTTTACTAAAAATGTACCCATACAAAATGGCCTTCAGATTAATCACTGTCAAATGAATAATGACAGCTGACTGACAGAAGTCTTTATATTCTACAGTTTCCTGTCACATAGATATCTCTGAACTGCTTGGAAGTCCAAGAACACTTAATTCATAAAAATAAAAGGAAAACATGGACAAAATGTCACCAGATACCCTAAAAGGCAAATGTAAGATCAAAATTCAATCAAGACAATTCAATCATCTGCAATGTCATTAGGAATTTGAAACTTATGGAAAAATTGCTAATACAGTAAAATCAGAAGAAAGGAAAACAGCTTCTTTGGGACAGGAAGTATGATACATTTTCATAAAAAGAACAGTGAGGAAAACTCCATCTGATGTTCAAATCGTCAAGTCAAACAAAAACTAATTAGCTCACAACTTTGGCTGGAAGATTACATTTTAGTATAGGACGATTTGAAAATGCAAGACTCCATCTTTCCTCTCTAGTACAGAGACATATGACAAAAAAACACTTGTTCAGAGAGAGAAACAGGAGAAAGCACAAGAGGAGAAATTGATTAGCAGGCCTTATTGTGTCAAGGAGAACCAGACTGGCAGAAGTTACCTGGTACTGGTATCTATTCTAGATTTTTACAGATTCTAAAAGACTCCTTCATATATGAAAGGTCCTAAGCACTGACTCTGTCCTTAAACTGAAGAAGTGTTTGGCTGTATCTTCTCAACTGCAAATAAACAGCAGACTGTTGTATGCTCTGTGACTTAACAGCTTTTATTCCTATCAGGTTCTGTCAAATACTTTGTCAGGAGTCTCAGAGAAGGAATGTAACATCCTAAAGATGGAACAGTGCACAGTCCCCATGATACCAACCTTACAAGCTCTCAAGAAATGTCTTTTAGTTAATTTATCAGAGAGATTTCGCTGGACTTGTCCCTTCCAGTGAGCAGATGCCTCAAGAAGCTCCAGACAATAGAAATGGAGAACCGAAAGGACCCACCAATAAAACCCAGCTGGCTACATAGCCTAGTTTTGTTTCTACATATGTCCACACATCTACAGCTCTCTTTCCCACAAAGCTTCCTATCTCAAAGAACAAGAGGCAGCTGCACAACGTAAGTACAAATCTCCCTTTAAATAAATCAGGGGAATTACAGAAATGAAACTAAGAACATACCAAGACTTCTATTACTTAAGGTATTTTCACAGGCACTTTTGGTTTGAGCTTATTCACTACTCCATCTGCCAAAAAATTATGCTATGATCTTGTTAAAATTTCACAGTTTAATAATTAGATGATCAGACATAAAAACTAATAAACTAGATAAAATACACACATATTACATCCTGAAATACATATAAGCCATACAACAGACACATGCATTTGTTCCTGCTGTTTGACATATGACAAAGTCAAAGGTGAAAATAACAGCTGATGCACAAGTACTTTATACATGTTCTGACAATACAGGATCAAGGACAGTCTGAATTCAACCTTCTCAACAGATACACATCAAACAAGCATTATCCATTTTTTTTAGGTTCACAAGGTACACAAGATATTCCCTAACTACTGGTTGTAGTCTGACAAAATTACCTCTTTTCAGCCAGCTTGGATCTTAGTACAAATGTAGACGAGACTATCAAAGTTCAGGTGCCTCAGCATGATCATTTAACCCCTGTAGGCACCATCCAGGCTAAAAGAAAGATAATTAACTCTATTGTAGCCATGACCACTATACTCAGTATTAAATATTACTTTCTGTCCTTTGTCCCACAGACAAGGCCGAACCCTTTACAATCACCTAAAAGGTTTGTTAAAGTTTTTTTTTCAAAAACTCTGTACTGTGAGCTAACGGTATCATTTTGTGGAACAGATCTCACCGAGAACGAGAGCGACTTCTTGATTTCCGTCTTTCCATAGATCTAGACCGTTTTTTCAGGGGACTTCTGGATCTGCGTCTGTCCTTATGTCTTGAGAGAGATCTGTTGCCAGATCTACTTCTAAATGAAGAACGCCAGAAGAAAAATATCTTAATATTGAAACTTCACACAAATGAAGTCAACCAACAAAAGGACAGTATACATGTGTTGTGTCACCACATAGTATTATATAAAGAATTACACCTTAATAATATACTGTCTGCAAACGTTTTTGCAAATATACTTTATGCTTCACCGAGTGTACATGCTCTACTTTGAAACAATGAACCATTTAAGTTCTACCAGTGTTTCATACAAATCTCCATGAATCTGGAAAATATAAGTTAATATAATTTACAACAGTTGTCCTTACAAAATGACACTGCATAAAATCTCTGACTGACAATTTCTAGCAAACTGTAAAAATAATTAGTTACATCTATTTCCTTTCCAGGCCCAGTGACTTACTGAAGTCTTAGTCATTAAAGAAAGATGACTTTGGCTGCAACAATCTCTTCTTGCTTTGTCCTCCATCCTTATAGTTTAAATTAATAAAAAACCCTGATGATCTGCAGTGCAGGCTTTAGTCAAGTTACCTTTTCATAAAATAAAGGACCTGTTAGCATGGATTTCAGTTGAAAATAAAGTGTAGATACTCTGATTAAAAACCCCAAAGTCTTATGCAGATTTGATGAAGAAACAGCACTTAAATTTTTTTTCCAAAATACTCCCTATTTTTGAAGACCCTTTTCACCAGGGAAGCAAAAATAAAAAGCTGAATTTGCACATTAAGTTTCAAAAAACCACATCATTGGATACTTTGCTTTAGATGTTAAGGTATCATGAAGTTTAACTTACCAAAGGTCACATATATTACTCAATAAAACCTGAAGAATTGTGAGGTACAGAAAGTAACACCTGCATCTATGTTCCAGAGCTCAAGACACACAGTGTAATATACACCAAGAGGAGAGGAAGCCATTTTTTACCTACAGCTTTGTTCTCCTTATCAGCAGAGAAATACAAGTCAACTGCACGGCCAATTAATTACAACTGAATTAAAGCACAACCTTGAATAAGTTTTACATCACAAAGATGAAAACTGTGTTACATAAAACAGTAAAACAGGGAAGCAGTAAGGATAGATTATTTTTATGTATGAAGCCTCAACAGGTCAGACTGGCTTATTTTCAGCATTTCTTAAAATCGACAACAGAAATATTAAACAATTTACAAAACATAACAAAATATAATAATCAACATTTGTTTCAAGAACAAGTTTTCCACATTTAAAAAAATTAAGGCTTATCTTCTAAAATTCCACTTGGTTTGTGTCAATACAAGATTGTACTGAAATTACTGCATTGTTACACAAAATCAAGTTTTTTTTCAGTTATGCCTTGAGTTAGAGACATAGCAGAGAAGCAAGCAATAAAAAAAGTGACCAAATGGTCCTTACTGCATTAGAAAGTCCCTAACATTTTGAAGTCATTAGAAAACACATGCTGTGGTTCCCTGCTATTGCAAAACTGAAGTCTGCACTTGTAACATATTTCTTTGATAGTACTGATGTTAACTCCCTCTTGTCAGATCTTCTGTATCTGAAAGAATCCTAGTAGCCTTATTAGAAGACATGAATGAAAGGATGAAGCAGAGATGTTGCTGTAATATGGACAACACTCACCTTTTTACAGCGCAAGTCACCAAATAACATTCCAATTTTGGGGAGTTTTTTTATCCTTAACGTAGCCAAGTATCTTTAGATTGATTTACCTAGGTTCTCAGAAGATACTCCTGACAATTGAAAGAATCTGGACCATTCTGGGAAGCCTTTAGAAGTCTCACAGAACAAGGCTGTTTCATTCTTGGAAAAAAAATCTTAATGGGTATAACTTCAAGAATGACCTCATAATTTTCTTTTTCAGAACTGAAAAAATTTAGCAAAGCAAATGAAATCTGAAAAATTATAAACTGCCCCATAGCCTTTTCCCTATGCTTTTTTTTAAAAAATAAAAGCTTATCAGCCTGAATTCAACCTTCAAAAAAAGGTTTTAAAAACATAGCTTCACATTTACAGGACAGTAAATAAAACCACTGCTTTTATTAACTCAATGTTTAAAAGTTGAGGACAATAGGAATTCTATACTAAAAACCAGCCAGCCTATCTGCTCACGGTGTTACCAGTAAATTATCTGCTCCATCCACAAAATTCAACTTATCTCTTTAAAATACAGGTCGCAAAATGTTATTTGGCTACATAGCCTAATGTACAAAAACATAAAATGTACAAAGAAACCACAGAACTTGTGCCTTCTACTATGTTTTAACTGAAAGAAACCTAAAAATTTAGGATTTAGAGGAAAAGAGTATCTATTCAGAGTCAAAGTTCCTGGTTACTCTCATGTACTGGGTGCAAGTTAGTAATCTCTACAGGAATACTTGCGTGTAACTACAAATTCTCAGTAACCAGCACCATGCAATAAATCCCAAAAAGATCTTAGTCTGAAACAAAAAGCATACTTACCTGTGTTTTGAGTGTGATCTTTTCCTTCTAGATCGGGATTTTGAGCTAGACCTGGATTCTGAACGAGAATGGGAACGAGATCGACCGCCTTTTCTTTCACTGCTCTTTCCAGACTCTGAGAGGAAAAAACCACTTTGCAGTGTAAGCTCAGAACATTTAAAGATCCCAGTTAACAATCTGGCACAAGTGGAATGTACCACATATATTGCAAGGGGCCTACTCTCTGCACATCTTCCTTCTTTGCAAATATCCTTCAGAAACATCCAAGAAAGTCATTGCATATACTCGTTGAGTGCAGCCATCCTGCAGCAGTACACATAAACCAGATAATTATAAACAGCTAGCTCTACTAAGAATGGGATTTATGTTGCTGCCACAATGTACAAGATCATAACATGTCCTCCTTTTGGTCTACTATTTAATATAATTGCTTTCTTTTTTTACTTTAATAACTTGAGAAGAACTGAGTAAATCTAGAGGGCATAATTTTGAAAATAAGCATAAAATATAGATCATTCTTACTGTCTGTATTTTTAGGTATTTCAAACATTGTACAAATACTGAAGTTTTATTCCTCGTTGTTTTGTAGGAGGAAAGGATGAACAGAACAGGGTGAAAAGTCTGACCAAAGGGCAGAAAGTCAACAGAAACCTTAACAGTGAGCTCACCATGGTTCAGAGAGTAATTGTTATTCTGTTGCTTAACAGTGATAAAGTACTAAAGTTGTTTTACTTCTAACCAAGAATACGACAGAAAATAATCTCCCCCCAAAAAGCCTTCAAAACTTCACACTATCTGACTAACATAAGACAATATCTGGGTTTGTTAGTAAGAATAGCAAAAAGTTGCCAATGAAAAGAAGTAGGAAGTTTACTAAATTGATAATTTTTTTATCCCATGGTTTTGCAATTAGTTTAAGCCAGCATAAATCACCACTGGAATGTCTGTCTAACCACTCAACATAACACCACCTTTTTCCTTGACTTGGCATCTCAGTGTTAACAGGGAACAGGGAAACAATCTGGATGAAAATAAGTCCTTTATAGTATGTTAACATTTATCTCAGATTCATTCTCTGATCCCATCTGCTTTGAGGATGCATACAGTCTTGAGCCATCATGAAAAAGAAACAAAATTAACCTGCAGATAAGGAAAGCATAATATTACTGCTTTCAGAACCATGCTAGCTCACTCTGATCGTGAGACTCTGGCATTAATGGGTGCTAAAGGACAACAAAAAATATAAAGCATTTTCTTCTAGAAGTTTTCAAGTACTCTAAACTTAAAAAGTACCATCATTAAGTATTGATTTAGTATTAAATTTGCATTTTTGAAAACATTCAGTGAACATGTATCTGAAAACAAGACATGATTAAATAAAAAGCTTCATTCCACTGTTCAGTTTCATGAACAGCATTTTTATTATTTTGGTTTTTTTCCCCAACACATACTGAATACCTTTGGATACCCTTCTCCTGCATCTGAAAATGCTCTTAGAAATGTTTACCAAGGTACATACAGAATGTGTCTGCTCAGTAATGAACACAATATACCTACCTGGCTCAATAGCAGCAGATATAAAAGACTGGGCTTCCCTTACTCTCTTCATCACTTCTTCTAGTTCCTTGGCAGCAGCTTGTGGTGTCATTTCAGGAGGCTTCACTATTGCATTATTGGAGTGATTTATCCTAAATTAAGGGAAAACAAAGCCTTTCATTCTTAAACACTTGAACAGGGCAGATGAAAAACAAGAAAGGAAAAATCTCAATTTCAGGGTACAACTGAAAACTTTAAAAATTCAGCAAAACTACAGATTTGTAACACTCATCTGTTCCAAGTATCCAAAGTATCTTTTATTACTTTGAAATTTTAGCACTTTTAAATAAAGGCAGCCCAGTGTTTCAATATTTTTAGTAGAAGTCCAGGAAGTTACTTCTCTATTTCAGATCAAATCCCCGTATTAACACCTACTAACTACATACACGTCATACAGAAAACTTAATTAGTACTATGGACTTCAAAGATTTTTTTCACTACTACAGCTTACACTACCTCAAGATTAATATAAATGTATTTTACTCAATGCTATACATATTCCATTGAGAGAAATTTATGCCAAACTGTGAAATTGGAGTTGATAAAAATGTTCTGGTTTGTTAACAATAGGTCAACACACAGAAAAAAATATTAGTCATAGCCTTTTGCTACACGCAAGTCATAAATGTATCATCAATGTGCAATGACACAAAGAAATCCCTCATTCAACAGTCATATGATTTCTTACTTCAGTCAATTGATTTCTTACTTCAATGGTCGGTCTCCAAACATAACTCCATTAAAGGCAAGAGCTCGAGGTACAGAATTTTGGTCTGCAAATTCCACAAAAGCAAATCGTGTTGGTTGCGTCTCATCACCTGCCATTCGCACAAATTTGACTTCTCCAACTTGCTTAAAAAATTCAAGCAGCTGATCTGCTGTTGTAGTCTAGAAAGAGTCAAAGAGCTCAGCTGAAGTAAAATATACAACAAAAACTATTTATCTAATATATTTGGTAGTCTAAGAGCTACAGATTCAGGAATGATATCTCCGCATTATTGCAAAGGTGACATGAATTTGGTAACATTACATTTTAAGACTTAGAGACATGGATTTTTTCTTCCAATAATTTAAGAATATTCTACGATTTTAAGTAGCACAGCCACAAGCCCTTAGCCCTTCACCTAGATTAAAAAAAAAAAAAAGAATTTACAAAGGGTTTTGCACTTTTCAGGCAACTAATCTGAAATAACTGAGAAGAAATTTCCTTATACACCTGTTTCCAAGCTACTAATTGTGACTTTTGATCAACTAAAACAAAAAAATCCAAACAATATTAAAGGACTTAGATTTATGTGGCTTTCTACTAGCGACCAGTTTGTTTTACTTTATCATGATCAATAGTACTTTTACACTTAGTAGGTATTTCAGCAGTCAAAAAAATCCAAAATGTAATACTTTAATTGCTATCAGTCAAAAGCAAATATTTTTCAATTAATCTGATCACCTCTTGAAAAACCAAGCTGCTGACTGAAAGATATTTATGCTAATTTTGCAGCTTCCAACAGGACACATCATGCCATCTTACCATACCTAAGCAACTGCACTGTGATCTGGGGGACAGCTACCACAATCTCATGACTTCTGACGATTGCTCATCTAATACAACCAAACCGTATATTTAATCAACACACACAATTAGAAGTAGGTTTCTTTAATTCACCTACAGTTTTCTCTGGTATTCTGACAAAGCCTGGTCTAATCTGACTGGCAGATGAGCCTTCAAAGTATCATGAATAAGCAAAAAAAACGTAGGGGGTTTTGTTTAAATTTGTATTGTCATTAACGAATGGAAACTCTTTAACATGTAAGACTAGAATTCACAGATTACATTTTCACATGTTCTGTTAGTACTTCCACGACACAGAAATGAAGAAAAGCTACCTGGGAATTCAAGTTTCCAACATAGACTGTTCTCCTGATTTCATCAATTTTGGATGGATCCACATTTCCCATAATTGGTGGCTGTGGTATTTCTCCCAGTGCTGTAATGTTAGGATCCAATGCTGCTGCTGGTATAGCCCCTAAAGTACCAAGTGAAACACCAAGCTGGAAAACACAAGCACAGAATACAGTTTGCAGCCAAGCACTGGTGAAAGATATTCCACTTCTTAATACTTGTTTGACTGGATGCATTTCTGCAAAAATAGATCTAATTAATATAAGCAATACTTTAAAGTCACAGTACTTCAGGGTTTTTTTACAGAAGAAAAATCTACCCAGAAATGAATTTTCATAGTTAAGGTATTTTGTGGGTTGTCATTTAACATCTTATCAAAGAGATCTGGACAGGGATATATATTAATCACAAAACATACAGAGTGACTCTAATGCTTAGAGTCACTCAAATTGAGTAAGATTCTTTCAGACACTGCTAGTATTCTTATTTTTTGGAAACAAGTATTTTGAAACTAGATGAGGAACCACTGAGATCTTGCCCAGCAAGGAAAGAAGGGAATTTCCAGTGCTCAGTGCCACCACAGGGACACATGAAGTGTCTTTCGGAAAAATGAATCACCCAAGACAAGATAATTACAGTTGAAATGCAAAGAATATTCCATCTAAGTTCCTCCCCTCATACCTAGAGAATGAGAAAAACACAGCTCTCATGTTTTGAACCGGAAGTTGAAAACTCTCCTGCAAGATGTTATAAAAAGTCACCTAAAAAAGCACTACAAAATTGGTCCACTGAGTTCCTGGTTTGAATTTTCTCAACCCAAAAAGCAACTGCTTTTTCAAGAAATGAATTTTCTAGAAAGTGTGGGGAATTCTTAACAAGCCATCAGTACCATTTTTTTATGTAACAAAGGAAAAAACTACTCTATTTTAACCTTAAATTTTCTTTCAATAAATCACAGCAACTCGCTGACGTCAAGAAAGGCTTACAGAGGCAAAAAGGAATGGAGCAAAAATAGCAGAACCAAGCTCCTCTACTTTTTGTAGTGAAAACATTGTTAGACAGTCTAACAGTCAAAAATCTTGACGTAGAGATACCAAGTAAAAGTCTCTACTGCAGCTTTTAATATTCTAAAGAACTCGTGTCAATCTAATATAGGTTTTAATAAATTTTTTGTCAGTGGGTAGCTACCACTGGATGAAACTAATGGCCCTACTGGGCAGGATGGCTATTAAAACGAACAAGAACCAAAACCAGTATTTACCCACTATTTTTGAAAATAGTAATCTGAAAGAAAGACCCTACAAAGGTAGCACATAGACATCTTCTGACCAATCCTTAGAAGAGTCACCACAGCTAAACCCTTGCTGCAATATTGACGAACCAGATAGTCCTTGTTCCCTGAACACAGAAAAAGCTACCAAGGACAGAGGAAACCAGAAATTGTACAGACACTAAATTTTACTTACTGTAGTCAGAGGAGTTGGTGTAGGTATGGGAAGCAACCCTGCACCAGGCATCAGACTTGTCAGAGTAGGAGCAGGTGCCAATAGAGAAAGGGCTTTGGCTTCATCTGGGATTTTACCTGAAGAAGCAAATGAAAGCATTACACAGAGTTGGAACACTACACAGATGTTACTCTTTCTATGATTTTACAATTACCCTTGCATTTAAAAATGTAATAAATAACAATGAATCTATCTACCAGATCCTTAAAAAGAAACAAATATCTTAAGTTTTTCCTTTTACCCTGCTCTATTAGGAAAAACAAAAGTGAGCAAAACTTCAAAGACTAACAATCTCATTAATGGATTATTATTTTAAAAACTGAATAATGTATATAATTATTTAACACTTTGAGCTATGGGTCACCTGTACTGGAAACTTAACGTTCATGAACCAAACGATATCAAGCATGGACGCTTTCCCAGGGCGGTGTTTTCGCGGTGATCGAAAGTTGTTTTACACATGACAACCGTTCGTGTTGGCTGCATCACTAATAGCACACAGAACATCAGATACAGAAAAGAAGAACATTTTTTAAAGTTTAATCCCCAGAAATGGCAAATAACCAAATCAGTAAAAGAAAGAAAACCAAAAAAAAGGGGGGGAAAAAAAGAAAAAGAAAAAAACAAAGTATGTCCTAACTGAAAATTGTGCTTTTCTTTATTCCTCTGGTGCTACCTAGTTAGAATGTAAAAATAAATAAAACATAAAATAATAAACTACTGAACTACTGTGACTGCACACAATACATACTACAAGTGAAGTTGAAGGTGGAGGAAGGAAGAGTAGAAAAAACTTAGATTTGTACTGGCTCACATTCTAGGTCACCTCAGTTTATCTGAAACTGGTAAGTTAACTCTAAATTTACTGAGGTTGAAGAAAATTATAACTGATCAGGCTACCCAAGCTCTATCTTCCCAAAATATGTACTTCCTGCTATTTCATCCTGATATCAGTCCTCCTGCGTCATGCCTAAAGTTTAAGTAATAACTAATCTGAATTAAATGTAGGTTTCACCCAATGTTAGTCATGATTAGACTACTAGAAGAACCCCCCTAAAAATCTCCAAAAATCAAAATATGAATAGTTAAACAATTATGATTACAATTAAATGTACATTTTAAATTTGAAATGCAAAGGGATTAAAACTAGCACAAACATTAAACACTAAACTTAACAACTACTGAAAGAAGTTCTAATTACACTAGGTATCTATGATCTGTTCGAAATTACTGGCGTAACTGTATATATGTTAACCAACTGAGCCCCTTGGTATAACCCCATGGACTTTAATAAAGTAAATGCTCTTATTCAAACATTGTTTTAATAGTCAAGTAATATATAAAAGCTGTGCCAGTGGTTTCCTGCCTTGATTCAAACTGCATGTTTCAACTACAAAACGTCTAAATTCAAAATTTAAAGATTAATATATATTCTTATCAAAAAGAAAAATCTGAGTTAAGTTTCAAAACACCATACAAGTTCAGTGATATGAGTTCCAACTGACACCACAGAAAACAGACTTCTTTAAAAAATGAAAAGAAACAAGTGCTGCAAACCTGCTCTACAGATCTGCAGGAAAGTCTGGGTTACAGCTGGATATGACCAAAGGACAAAACAAATCTAAATGAAACTTAATTTATATGTAGCATGGGTGGAACAGAACAGATATAATAACAGTACTCATTATTTTTCATGCTTCCTATTTACATTTATTTTATTTATGTTAAATTTTGAGACACCTTGCTCCTTAACATGTAAGAAAGAAATCACTTGATTTGGCTATCTAAGGGAGAAAAATAGGAAAATTATTAGCACTTAGGAGTTAACTGTGCAATAATGACTTCCAGGGCTTTTTTAAAAAACATGCATGAATCTAAGCCACCATCACAATGTTTAGCACTCTTTACAGATCTCATTTTGAAGTCGGGCATGCAATGAGAAGTGTACCTGATTTGCCTGACTGCTCAAAAGTACCAGATATTTTGCAAACCCTGCCTAATATGTAGGCCTACTAACAGGCTTTTGAATATACAGTTCCAGCAGATGTGCATGCAAATTAGGCATAGAATTAGTACTAGTTCTTCTGAAAATTGAAATGCTTAAGTTTTTTCAGATTACTAATGAACCAGAATTTATCCTGAACAGTGAGCATCTTGCAATTAACCAGACACTCACACAGGTTTCTATGAATCAAGAAACATGGCACAATTAAATCCAGTGGCAGAAATGGCTCTAAAAGAGGTGTTGTCTGCACGCTAATTGAGATCTTTGGTCAGTAATGTACGTAAGTATATGCCTAATTTAAGAATGCACTTACATATAGCCAATTCAATACACACTTAACTAGGTAAACTTACAAAATGCTTAGGCATTCAGCGCTTTTAAATAGGAGCTCAGTTAGGTACATAACTAAGACGGCCAATGACTCAAGTTCATAAAGCAACTTAAGTAGAAGCCTAAACTTTAAGTATATGGGTCATAGCACTGAAATAACTGAAATTATTAATTTGCGGAAACGTTGTTCAAGAAATCCACTGAACATTTCAGGTGAGTTCACCACTATAGCAGCTCACAGAATGAACAGCATGCATGTGTAAATTGTAAAGTTTGCAGCATTATTTCCAGAAGACTTTTGTCTTTCAACAATGTAAAATTCTGTTTTAAATACAAAATCAAGTTGGGCAGTTCCATACCACAAAGAAAGATTCATTTATCTTGTTTTCAAGAATGAGAAAGGGTCTACTTCTACAGACAGAACCCTGAAAATTTGCCTGTGTATGCAAAGATACTGTCTCTTCAGAACAACTTTTCCAGTTCTTAAGACGAGGTCAAAGTTGAAAAAAATTCTAGAGAGCATTGTTGTGAAGAAAAAAAAAAATTTGCAGTATCTTGAATATCTACCTCCATATTTTTTTAACAGTTTTGAAAAACAAATTAAAATGTGAGTCTAAATAACCTCATGAATTAAAGGCTTTAAATTTTGCAGGTTTATCTTTGTGATTGTATTTGTAAAGGGAATACAAGCCCACAAAATACAACAAAATGTGGGTTATGACACAACAGATTAGGACAATTTAGTTTAAGAATAATACTTTCATTTTTAGAACACGGTATTTAAAATCTGAATAAGAATGAGGTGAAGATATTTATTTTCTAATGAGGGAAGAAGTCAAAATAGACATGCCATATCTATACCACATCCTTAGACAGATTTCTTAGAAACTCTTCTGCTCAGTAAATTACAGGTTCTATGATCATTTATTTATTGATTCATCCCTTTGCAAAAGAATCTGGAAGCAAATGTACATATTCCCATTATCACCTAAAGGCACAGTTGTGATTGCTACTTTTTTGTACCATTAGTCTAAAGAGCCCTAGACAACCTAGTCCATACTAGAATCCATTCTGCTGAAGGCTAAACAGAATCATCTGCATTAAGCAAGTACTAAGCACAGTATTTTTATTCCTCAAATGCTCAAAAGAAATTAGTTTCCTGCTCTTTGTAGTGATCCTATAAGGTTAACCCTCATATCCAAAAGTGTTTCTGCAGTGAGTGAGTTTGCTTGTTTTAAAAATACTAAAGAGTTCACAATCTACTTAAAATATTGGAAAAAAGTCATTATTTTCCTGCTATTTTAAATCAATGGAATATGTGCACTTAGAAATAAAATAATTTCTATGTGATCCAACTGATGAATCTTAGTGGATTTAGCAGAAGTGAATAAAGAGAGTACAGCTACTGGCAATTACAACTGCCACAGCCAAATCCAACAAAGATCACAAATCAAAGCTCTTCTCAGCTGCAGCACAGAGTCTCGTGAAAAGAGTGAAACCAAGAGATCCCAATGCAGCTGGCTGGGAAGAGCAATGTCTGAGGACTAGACACACCACTTTGTTCACCACTTCCGTTTTAGGGCTCCCGTTTCACAAGAAGTAAAAACATCCTTTAGGGATGAGAACCATCTCAATCACTCCAGCATGAACTACCAGGGCTTCTGAGACCGTGGGATGACTGGAAAAACACTTTCTTTTCCTGACTTTGGTGTTTTTTCTAAACCTCTTCCTGAAATAATCACCACTGGAGCATGTCAAAGTGCAATACACACACACACACATACAGAGAAACTGATTCAATCTTCCCACAAGTAACAGTGTTAAAAGACAATGTGTCTCACATAACACACTCCAACCAAAACTTCAGGCTGCATTTGTACTTATGAGTGGTAAATAGTTTTTTCTGAAAATGACAAAAAACCCCGGGATGAAATCTTACTGCCACAGATCTCACTGGAGCAAGGTTTCATCAGAGGTAAACAAACATTCCATGACATTCAATACTCATAAAAGTTCAGTTTCAGAAATAATAATTTTAAACTCATCATATTAGACATAAATACTAAGCCTTCTTTTAAAGAGCTGGTGGAACATAAAATAAAACACTCTGCTGAAGAAAAGTAGCAGAGAAATACTATGACTTTACTTTTTAAAGTTGCTTTCTCCAGATACAAGAGTTTTAACTGTCCTTTTCCAAGATAAACTCATAAAGCACAATATATGGAAGAATATATCTCAAAACTGATGAATTTTTCACTATTCCTGTCTTTTGACATGATGCACTCATCTCTTAAATTCAGATGCTTAAACATATTCCACATCAAATTTATCCTTAATTCAGAGCATTAAAAACTAATCATATTCTAAATTCTCTGTATACCATCCACCATTCATAAGCAGCTTCAGGTCAACTTCAAAATCAAACACTGCGAACCCTTTACAAACATCATTTTACAGAACTGAAGTACCAGTTCACAAGTACAAGGGAAAGAGATTTAACAGAACAAAACAAAAAAGGGACAAAATAAAATAAAAAGGAACAAAGGAAAGAAAGCAAAATAAAATAAAAACAGAGACAGGGCGTCCATCTTCAGCAGGCCAGACTTCGATCTCATTTCCCCCATGAAGATTTCACTTGGCGGCAGGTTTAGTGGCATGGCAAACAATGCCTAACTCAGGCAAGTGTAACAGGTCTGCCTTGGCCAGTCTAGTCATCTAATAATGCACAAATATCACACAGAGAAAACATACAAAACCAAATTAATAGTCAAAATCCATCTACCAGATAATGTGGACATAAAATTTAGAAAGATTAGGGTGGCATCTTTGTTTAGCTTTCAACCTTTGCATTTTCAAAGTATATTTAAAGAAAAACCTACCAATACACACACACAAAGTCATCTTTTGACAGCTTAATAATCTTAATTTACAATTACATTTTTGTTAAATTGTTCACTAAATGTCACATAATTTACATTGATTTCATTCTGTGTAGTGATTTCCTCCTTGATTTACCACTGTTCAAATACACTCCAAATTTCAGATTTTACTCTATTTTTTTAAACTGAGTTTTCAGATTTCTATTTTGCCTCTCCTCTATGTTCAACTTCACACATTACTGGCAATGCTGGCCAGTGGTATAATTTTACCTCCTGGTAGGATAAGGCCATCACTACTTTTAAAACCCACGATCCACTCCACTGACTCCATTAACAATGCATCATATGATTTTACAAAGTGAAAAAATCCTTGTGCCATGGACTCCAAAGCCATACTTCTTCCACACAATAAATTCATCAGAAAGTTAAATTTGTATAAATTCACATCTTTCTGTAAATGACTGATTCTGATATAAAGTTACAGGGAACAGCATTCTGACACTAAAAAAAGGTGATCTCAAAACCCAATCACTTGTTCACCTAATTATGCATACATTTCTGTGGAGTCCAGAATGATTCTGAACAGTGACCATGTTTTCTCAGAAATGCCTGATCAGCCAGTTATCAATAGAGCTGGAACAAGATTTGTCAGAATTTTGATTCATTCTTTCATTCATTGTCTACCACAAAAGACACAGGAAAACATAACGTTACCTGCCTGTTGCCATATCATGTCAGGCAATGATCTCATCACAAGAAAAACACCAGGAAGTGTTGTTCACTCATTAGGCAGACATCTTCCCTCTCTGGCAGTACTGAACCAGTGTTAAGATCTTATTGATGAAATATAAAGCTAAGGTTCTGAATAATCTTTACAATAATTTATTTAGGGGCAATTCCTTAACTGGAGACTGGTCCCTTCAGCCTCTACACAGTTTCAAGTGTACAGAGCAATATTCTCTTTGTATACAGAAATATTCTCTTTGCGGTTTAAGAACAAGTTAAAAATACGAAAGCAAAGAGCCCCCAGAACAAGGCACAAAAGCAACTAAAAACCTAGGCTTTACAAAGACAACTGTATGTACTGTCTGCCCTGCTTAAGAAGGCTACAACAGGCAGGACACATATTTCTGAATACGGTCTTTTGTAAAAGTACTTTTATAGTTTGTGAAATTTTGGAGACTTGTCAGTTGGTTAAGAACATCCCGGGTGAATATTACAGCAGCAGTCATCTCACACTATCTAGACCATGATGCAGCAAACATGCCAAAAAATGGTATTCTGGGACCATTGTTAACAAACTGCAGTAAGTCAATAGTATTTTTTTGAACCAAAACCTGACTCTTGCAGTTAGAGATGTTACTAAGAGGTATTTCTTGATCTGCTGCAGTTTAGGTTCAATCACTCTACATATTGTTGCTCATGGCAAAACAGCAACCAAGTTGAGAGTGAAGTCAGGTTCGCTGCATCAGCTGGAATGATTCCACTCTATAAAGAGGCAAAAGGTCCAGAACCAGTCAGATGGTAAATTCCACAATGATCCCAAAGAAGTCAATGGGGCTCTGCCTAACTCCATCGATATGCCTACCACAGGACCCTGCTTCGTGTAACTGTTTTCAAATCTACGATGCTACACTAACAACACAAATTGTCTTGTACTTAGCACATCTGTAAAAGCATGGCCTCAGAGCTAGTTAAAGGAACATCTGTCAATTTAAGTATTCATCAAGTATTTTATTTCATTAAGAGTTTTAAGAACATTTTATGATGGAAGCATTCTGGACAGATCACTGCATATTTAAACAGATATCCAAAACAAAAAAGAAGTACCAGTATACATAAGAAAAGTGTTTTAAGGCACACAAAGTAACATTTTCAACAGTAACAAGAAGGAAAAATTGTTTTTTAAAAATTAAACTAGCAGGTAAACATTTATATTCAAACAGTATTTTGAAGGCTAAGTATCTTAGATTAAATTACTCTAAAATNAAAAATAAAAGAAACAAAGGAAAGAAAGCAAAATAAAATAAAAACAGAGACAGGGCGTCCATCTTCAGCAGGCCAGACTTCAATCTCATTTCCCCCATGAAGATTTCACTTGGCGGCAGGTTTAGTGGCACGGCAAACAATGCCTAACTCAGGCAAGTGTAACAGGTCTGCCTTGGCCAGTCTAGTCATCTAATAATGCACAAATATCACACAGAGAAAACATACAAAACCAAATTAATAGTCAAAATCCATCTACCAGATAATGTGGACATAAAATTTAGAAAGATTAGGGTGGCATCTTTGTTTAGCTTTCAACCTTTGCATTTTCAAAGTATATTTAAAGAAAAACCTACCAATACACACACACAAAGTCATCTTTTGACAGCTTAATAATCTTAATTTACAATTACATTTTTGTTAAATTGTTCACTAAATGTCACATAATTTACATTGATTTCATTCTGTGTAGTGATTTCCTCCTTGATTTACCACTGTTCAAATACACTCCAAATTTCAGATTTTACTCTATTTTTTTAAACTGAGTTTTCAGATTTCTATTTTGCCTCTCCTCTATGTTCAACTTCACACATTACTGGCAATGCTGGCCAGTGGTATAATTTTACCTCCTGGTAGGATAAGGCCATCACTACTTTTAAAACCCACGATCCACTCCACTGACTCCATTAACAATGCATCATATGATTTTACAAAGTGAAAAAATCCTTGTGCCATGGACTCCAAAGCCATACTTCTTCCACACAATAAATTCATCAGAAAGTTAAATTTGTATAAATTCACATCTTTCTGTAAATGACTGATTCTGATATAAAGTTACAGGGAACAGCATTCTGACACTAAAAAAAGGTGATCTCAAAACCCAATCACTTGTTCACCTAATTATGCATACATTTCTGTGGAGTCCAGAATGATTCTGAACAGTGACCATGTTTTCTCAGAAATGCCTGATCAGCCAGTTATCAATAGAGCTGGAACAAGATTTGTCAGAATTTTGATTCATTCTTTCATTCATTGTCTACCACAAAAGACACAGGAAAACATAACTTTACCTGCCTGTTGCCATATCATGTCAGGCAATGATCTCATCACAAGAAAAACACCAGGAAGTGTTGTTCACTCATTAGGCAGACATCTTCCCTCTCTGGCAGTACTGAACCAGTGTTAAGATCTTATTGATGAAATATAAAGCTAAGGTTCTGAATAATCTTTACAATAATTTATTTAGGGGCAATTCCTTAACTGGAGACTGGTCCCTTCAGCCTCTACACAGTTTCAAGTGTACAGAGCAATATTCTCTTTGTATACAGAAATATTCTCTTTGCGGTTTAAGAACAAGTTAAAAATACGAAAGCAAAGAGCCCCCAGAACAAGGCACAAAAGCAACTAAAAACCTAGGCTTTACAAAGACAACTGTATGTACTGTCTGCCCTGCTTAAGAAGGCTACAACAGGCAGGACACATATTTCTGAATACGGTCTTTTGTAAAAGTACTTTTATAGTTTGTGAAATTTTGGAGACTTGTCAGTTGGTTAAGAACATCCCGGGTGAATATTACAGCAGCAGTCATCTCACACTATCTAGACCATGATGCAGCAAACATGCCAAAAAATGGTATTCTGGGACCATTGTTAACAAACTGCAGTAAGTCAATAGTATTTTTTTGAACCAAAACCTGACTCTTGCAGTTAGAGATGTTACTAAGAGGTATTTCTTGATCTGCTGCAGTTTAGGTTCAATCACTCTACATATTGTTGCTCATGGCAAAACAGCAACCAAGTTGAGAGTGAAGTCAGGTTCGCTGCATCAGCTGGAATGATTCCACTCTATAAAGAGGCAAAAGGTCCAGAACCAGTCAGATGGTAAATTCCACAATGATCCCAAAGAAGTCAATGGGGCTCTGCCTAACTCCATCGATATGCCTACCACAGGACCCTGCTTCGTGTAACTGTTTTCAAATCTACGATGCTACACTAACAACACAAATTGTCTTGTACTTAGCACATCTGTAAAAGCATGGCCTCAGAGCTAGTTAAAGGAACATCTGTCAATTTAAGTATTCATCAAGTATTTTATTTCATTAAGAGTTTTAAGAACATTTTATGATGGAAGCATTCTGGACAGATCACTGCATATTTAAACAGATATCCAAAACAAAAAAGAAGTACCAGTATACATAAGAAAAGTGTTTTAAGGCACACAAAGTAACATTTTCAACAGTAACAAGAAGGAAAAATTGTTTTTTAAAAATTAAACTAGCAGGTAAACATTTATATTCAAACAGTATTTTGAAGGCTAAGTATCTTAGATTAAATTACTCTAAAATAGCCAAATGAATATATCACGTCTGTAAGACAAAATTGGGATTCACTCTAAAAAAATGCAGAAGTAATCAGTAACTTTAAAAAAGCACAAATCAACAAAAAATTCACTACAGCAAAGGTGATACATTAAGATTCAAACTGCAATGTTACTGTGTCAGGAAATTGCCTGATCTTTTCAGAGCTCCATTGACTTCAGTGAGAACTCTGTGCGTGAATACGCTTGCCAACATAAACCATAGTGAAAGGAATTATTTTCCTTTCTTTTCCTTCAAAATATGTAATAACTACAGAAACCTGAGTTATAACTTAAACCAACCATCTTTTTGCTAATGCTGAATTTCAATTAAAAATATATAACTGGGTTTTTCTTCATTCAACTTTCAATTTTGTTTCAAGGCCTTTTTTTTTTTTTCAAAATGCGATAAAATAAAATAACAACAGACCATCACCTTCTTACACAGAAAGCTTAAAACAATTAACAGACACAACGAAGACCAACATTACAGAAGAATGTCTAAAATACCAACCTTCTGCGCAGGGCACAACTATCAAAGCTCTGTCAATAAAAACCGTGTTAGTTAGATGCTGGGCCACACCAACACTCGATGCTTCACGAAACTTAATATAACATACTTTGGAGGAAAAAGCAAGAGGTGCGTTGCTGCAAGATAAAAGGAAAAAATAACAATTAGTCATAATTGCATGCATGTATTTTTAACTATTACTCCTTAGGGGAAAAGGTTTTAGACTTCTAGAAAAGGAAGCCTAAAGTATAGAAATCTACTAACTTGCCAAATTGCTGTACCATGAAAAAAGTATGGAGGAGTACCTCCTGCTTTTTAATGAAAATTTACATAAGCCAAAATCACTAACTACTAAGACTAATTTTCTTATATTACTTTGCTACAAAACATGGAATAGTACATTTCAAATCACTATTTTAAGGAGCATATTTACTTGACAATTACAATTGCCAAGTAAATATTTTACAGTTTATCTTTTTTTCTGAAAATAGTATTTGTTTGGGAAAGTCAAACAATAACCCCTGGGTCCTTCAGATTTTAGCCTGTAATAATCAATATTCTCTCTCTGGCTTTCACAAAAGCAGTTTTCTTAATTCTTACTAAGATAAAACCAGTCCTTGAGAGGACTTGCAAATACTGGGTTTTAGCTGACTAATGTAACAAAAACCTTTTTTATCATTTGCCTAAGTTTGGCACAGTGTAGCATGGAGTAACACTGGAGCAAGTAGGAGCAACTCACCATGTGGCTACAAAACAGAAGAAAATTTGTAGCTCACTTTTCCTTTACACAGTATGCCAACAGAAAACATGTAAACATTGCAATCTGGATCAAAACGACGTAAGTTTGCTTTAAAAATGGATTCCCTAGTCAAGGTTTGCAACCTTTATACGAGCAGCTTATTTCTTCACACAAAGGAAGTACAGGTAAAAATCTTCAAATGGGGAATACGATAGAATATTGCTGCAATATCAGCAATTTTCATTTGAAATAATGGAAAAAATGTTGCATCAACTGTTTCACCCTGATCCTGTCTCAACCAAAATAGAAACACTTGTTAAATTTCTGGAAGCACCAGCAGCAGTTCAAGTTTAACAAAACCCATCTTCCAGTCCCCTCGAATTCCAAGCAGCTGCTTCCCCCGTTACCCTATGGAATTCTATTATACTTCAGTATTTAAATACAAATCAAAAGTTTTAGACACATTATCTCATCATAGTAATTACAAAAATAAACCAAGAATGTAAGCCTGAGGCAGGCAGATTAGTATTTTTCTGGCTACCAGAACAGTGACACCAATGTATATCTAAACTATAAAAAATTCAGAACAGCATTCAGAAACACCTATGATGGAAAATTTGGTAAGAGCAGACAACAAGTTTTTCCAGTGGAGGAAAAACTAAACAGGGAGTGGGACACACATAAACATGAAAGTCGACCCCATAAAAATTGGAAAAATATTACAAGATGACTACATTTCTTCCGCCCACTTTATTTATTTGTAGCAGCTAACACTTTCACAGTTTCAAGCTTCCACATTCAGGAATGAAATAACTGCATAGAAAATCTTCTGAGCCAGTTGTAAGGTCTTGGCTGAGACTAGTTTCCAACATTAGATGTGACAGCCAGCTGTGACATTTTCAGTACTTGACAGAAACTTCATTTACCACAAAGACTTCTATGGCCACAAGCAGTTTTTTATTTGGTTTGGTTTGTTGGGGGAGAATATTCTAAAGGGAGGGAGGAGAGGGTGTCTTGGGGTTTTTTGTTATTGTTTGGGGTTTGCTTGTTTCTTTTTTAAACACACCCATCAGTGTTACAATCCAAGTGGCTGAAGCCAGCAATGAAGGTTCTATGGTTCCCACTGTTGAAGACTTCTAGTATCTCCTATGGTTTTTTTCTTTTTTGTTTTCATTGCCAACTGAAGAATATAATTCTGCTCCAGGCAGTTTCAGACCCCCCAAAAATACTTATAAATTTTAACATCTATAGAGCCTGCATTGACAAGCGTGTTTTTTTTAAGATTTACTCTCCTGTATTCCCTAATTTAGAACACAAAAGCTATGTGAAAAGTATGTTTAAAAATATCAGATATCTGAACACTGGCGCAAATGAGGCTTTACAAAGATGTCTTGGTACCAAGTGTTCTCCAAAGGTTAGGAAGGCGAAATTCGCTGTAAGGAGACCATCTCTACTAAAAACACATCAAAGTGGCACCTACATCAAGGGAAACTATTAACATCTAAGTGACCTAAAATTCTAGAGGGTTTAACAGTGATTGAGTCCTCTCCTGTTATGAAGTGGGTCTCCAAAATCCTCCCATCAGACTTCTTAAGAAGCCTTTCCTAAAACAGTAAAGTTCTATTCTAATTCCTTTTGTTGATCTTTTTTTTGCTAACCTTTACTGAGGCTAAATTGAGTGAGACTCATGCTCTTTTTCCTAGGTTACACAGCACTGATGTCCAAAAGCAACCCCTACATCTCTGATTCAAAATTACTAAAATCCAGTTAGTCTCTTTAGGGGAAAAAAAAATAAGAAGAAATAAGTATTTAAATAATATTTGGACATTTCTGACATTTTTGTTTCCCTTTGTAGGAAGATGGTAACGTTCATCTCCTAACAGAACAAAAATCAACCAAAATATTTCCTAAGAAGGATCTATTCACAAACCTATGGAAAAAAATCAAAGAAAGGCTACAAAACATTTCTCTAACTGTACAAATTTTCTTCGTACAGGCCGGGCAGGGGCGTGTAAGGTGTGGAGAACATGACAGAAACGATTAACTTTTTAAAATAGAATGTTATGGAATAATTGTGCAGATCAGTTTAAATAAGGCTCTGTGTGTTTTGCCTCAGTGGCCTCACCTATACTGCTGTCACTGCAGGATATAACAATGTCTATTTACTGGACCACACAGATGACGAGTTCTTGTCTTAGATGAGATGTCCCTTTTCTTGGTTAAGTGAAGGTGGCCCATCCATCTGTGTCAGAACGGGTAAGGTACACAAGTGAGAGCGATCTGGGTGGCACCCCTCAGTGCTAAACTAGGCTTTGCCCAAATACTCTGGTTCATGAACAGAACACTGTTAGGCTCCAAACCCCATTGCCAAGGTCTGGTATGGCATGTGTCTCCACCTCTCAAGGCCTACTGGGTTGCAACCAGAGTGGAACTTCCTGGCAGCAGAACACAGAGGCCATCCAGTCTTGCCCTTGACTAGGGAAGGGTTACAACCAACCAGCCCATCATCCAACTTTTCGTTAAACCAAAAGTTTATTCTCAGTGTTCTAGCTTCCAAGACAACTCGACACTATTCAGAAGCAAGCAGTGTTACACAGCAGGTCTTTCCACACCTAACAGGGGCAGTTTGTGACTCCCTGATTTCAAACAACACGTTCTGCAAAAACCTGTTGCTCTATAAGTTTTTCAACATTTAACTCTTAAGGCCACACTTGAAGGCTCATTGCTACATGTTTAATTTTGAAGGCTACTCTGAAAGGCAGACTTCAACTCAGTGACAAGCGTATCACAAAAGCATGTCTGAGACCAAGAATACAATTAAGGTGTCACTGGTCTCCAGCTAAATTGGAAAACACAACCAGGCTGTTGTGTCAGTGGCTGCCATACTGAAGTACATAACCAAGGCAAAAAACCTGTCGCATCCTGCAAACTAGCTTCAGATTTTAACTGTACTGCAACTGATAGTGATCTACATTTTCTTTGGGACACTTCTGCTTCCCATCCACTTGTGAATGAAATATTATTTTCTGAATTTATCACAATGTTATTTAACTACATTTTCAGAAAGTCGATAGGAGGCATTTCTTTTTAGGTTTCTAAGGAAGGGCATTAGAGTAAATACTTTATTTTCTCCCAAGGTAGCAATTTGGAAGTCAGCTCAAATGTCCATAAATATGAAGCAAGGAAATCCATACTTCTACCATTTATGCATAAATAATTAAGTAAACCCAAGAGTAATCACAATCCTGCATCTTATCTCTGAAAACTGAATTCATCAGCATTACAACGTTGACGTTCCCAAGTTAATCCCTACTATGGTACTGGATTTTAGTATTTTATGTGTATATACATTCTGGCAAAATTGTACACAGTGCCACAAACATTATCTGTGTACGAATGTCAAGAAAGTCCTCATTTCCCTTAAAATCTGCTACATAACATAGTGAAAGATAAAAACAACAACTGTAACATTAAGAATCAACTATAGAACAAGTTCAGGACAAAGTCCTAGAAAGCTGTATAAAAATCCACCTCATAGCTATCAATAAGGCTGTTTTAAGCATATCTTTACATATCAAATACTAATTTTTTCTGAATGGTTGGTATTCAAGCATATTCTCATGTAATGTAGGTACATAAAAACTGATAAACATCCACTTTTTGGCTATTCTCTTTTGCAAATCGAAGTTTTCTTAGCCTGAACATCTTTGTATAATGTTCACGTACTGGGATACTAATAACGCCCTCTCCTTTCCACTATTTAATTTTTCTAAGAAAATACAAGGTTTGAAAGGGCACATTTGCTATTCACTTTCCAGTACAACTGCTGCCTCGAGACAACGTTTCATTTACTCCCCTTTTCTGCTGATCATCGTGTTCTCGTGAGAGGCAACACTGTTATTTTTGCGAGCCCCAGCATCTACCACCCGAGCGCACGCCTCGCACGCCGCTGACACCACGCGAACCGCTATAATTTAGGGAGAGTTGTGACGTCCGTGATTAATTTACTGCACAAGTCTTACTGGGGGCAACTCCGAGCACAAGCAAGTTCCTTCCATCTGCATAACCTCAGCTACTCTGGCTTCTGCTCGAACGGCCCCTTCTCAGAACACTACGCCCTTCCAACAGAAGGAGAAAAAAGAAAAAGAATAAAGGCAGTCAAGCGAGGGCAGGCCTGGGACTCCCCGGTCTAGCTCGCCTGCACCGAGCCTAGGCGAGGAGAGACGTAGGCCAGAGAAAGCGGGTTTGAGGAAAGAGGGAGAAGGGCCGGCGCCGCCATCTTAAGTGCGGGCGCAGCTCCTTCCAC
>VYXC01008083.1:160423-199886 GCA_013397175.1 Platysteira castanea
CACGGCGGCCGCTACTAAAGCGCGCCGCGGCAGGGGCGGCCCGGGCGGCCCCGTGGGTGGCTCGGGCCCTTCAGAGGAGAGGCCCCGGAGGAAAACGAGATTTCGAGTTTAAATGCGCGTTTTGTGGCCAGGTTTAGTAAGAGACAGTTTAATCACCCTATGTCTAAACAGGAAGGGCTTGTTAGAACGGGTTGTAAGTGGTTTTGTTATAAATTGACTGCAAATCTGTCCCAATGAAATTGATCTTGCATGCGGTTGTAGTTCAAGTTCTCCTTAAAAATTAGATTGGCTGGAGAAAACGAGGCTGAGCACTTCGTGTGTGGGCGATCACTGTTCAGGATCAAACTGCAGTCTTTCCTGGTCGTATACAGCTGTGCCTCTTGGCACTGAAAGGTTTGAAGTTTCAGGCATAGAAGACTTTCCATTCCCCGAGTGTGAACTGAAGAGAGGTTGAAGTATTTTTGAAGCTATCTGGGGTGAAAAATAGTGCAAATTGGTGACAGTTCCCTGTCCAAGTACGTCAGTTGTTACAGAATGTCTGTAGATAAGTCTGGGTAGTGCTTCCTTTATTGATGCTTAATACGTTACAGAAATGTAATTTCAAGCAATTGTCAGAGATGTATTTTATTTGAAAACATTCATGACTATGTTTCAGGTAGGACTTATTTCAAAATTACTATCAGTGCACTCATATTCTCAAATGAAATCCATATTCCAAAAGTACAAGACTTAAATCCTTTCAGCCGTTCTGGTAGCTTCTAATTATCTTAAGTTTAGAGAAGTTTAACTGGAGCTTCCAGATATTTTGTTGTATATTGTGGAAAATGAAACCGTTACTATTATTCTATAATAAGAACCCTACATAAAGTTTTCTTATGTTTTCACTAATACATCTTATCCAAAGATGGTTAGGAGAAATGGTAGAAGCTATTACTGCTTTGAATATTCCTATCCTTTCTCCTTGCATCTCTCAGTGGAGGGTCCAAAATAAAAATGAACTCTAGAATTCACAAAGAAAAGCTTTGTGATGTCAGAACTGACTGGGATACCCTCCTTCCGGTAAAGCTTGTAACAGTACCTATGAAATTCGGAGCTATTGATCTGCTCTCTGAAAACAAAGCAAGCAAAACACTGTTTAAATTTTGTAATTGCCAGTCCCTGCCACAGTACAAAATTAGCTTGGAAAATAAATTAATTTCTATTACAAGAAGAATAGGACAAAAAAAATTAAACCAATCCCAGACCCCCAAAAATCTAAAACTGAAAGCTTTGGGTCACACTGGCTGGAAGCAGATAATGACTGTTATAGTCAAACTGTTCAAAATTTAAAGGTGCTAAAGAGCACTGCCTCTCCTGTAAAAAATCCCCCCGAGCTATTGAGAAAGGAAAAGTTAAATAAAAAGGGTAGACACACAGAAAGGGAATCATACAAGTGTTGCCCTGGTTTTTGCTAAGCCTCCTGTTTTAACCTTGGAGTCAGAATTCTTTCTCACACAGTTTCATGTAAATAATAGCCAATGTTTACTTAACGGTATCCTCTGTTTTTCATTCCTTTTGTGATAAGAGAACTTTGATGAGCATCTTTTTTCTCCAGTGGGATTGAGGAGGAAGTGACATGTCCTCCAATCCTTTGTGGAGTTGAGAATCTTATAAAACATGTCAACTGTAAATAAAGTTGCTCTTTTCCCTCCTTTCTGCTGAACCTAGCAGGTGTGAGAGCGTCTTTTACTGTGTTTTCCCAGACACATACAAGCAACGCCCTAACATCCTCTCACTAATCAGTGGCTAACAGACCTGCATCTTACACATTGCTGTAGGTCTAGAGAAAACTTTAGCTGTGATCTAAATGAATTAAGATGCATACAAGTTACTTTTCAATTTTGCTCACCTGTTTTTACTTGTTGTTAGCTGTATTTGTGCATGTAAATAAAGCTTCAGTAAATAAATTCTTTCACTTCCACCTTGCTTGTCAAGTTAACTAGCAAAACTTTAATTCCAGGTTACCTGCATGTAAAATGGTGAAGTCATTAAATAAGACTGACTGTTAACCAATTGTCTAAGACTGTATTTTGTGGTCTTCCCATGACGATTAAAAAGCATTTAATGGGAAATGTTAATTGCAAGTACCAGTAGAAGAATACTGACAGTTCTGAAGGAAGTTACAGTAAAAGCTGTTCTAGAGGATCAGGAGAAAAGTCTTTTTCATTACAAGAAGCCACCTCTTAAGTAGACAGTAGGTGGTCTGATAGAGGTGGACATCTCTCTGGTACTTGCTGAGCATGCGAGGGGAGGGAATTGAAATCACATGAGGTAAAAGAAAGAAGCGTTAGAAACCTTTAATTAGCTTTCTCTAAATGGAACCTTAAAGACTTCAAAAAGAACATTAGCCACAGAGCTAAAAATTATTTGATAGAAATAAAATAGTTCTAAGTTTTAAGCAATTTAGGAGAAGTAAAATTTAACTTCTAATTCAACCACTCTTGTGGCACTGGTAAAACTTGCCTCTGGAAATCTAAAGCCCTTGAGACTAATGAGAAAGCTCGAGCAAAGAAGATGTATCCATGGCCAAGGAGAACCAGGTTAAAGGAATTGTTCACACACAAGATCACAGGACAGGACGTTAGCATGCTCCTGTGAGCATTGAGGAATCTACCTAGTGTTCTGTGACACCACCTCTAATTATTTTTCAAAGTCATAGTGTTTGTGGAGGGAAATGTCACCCCTAGATTCCAGGCAGGCAAGAAGGAGCACTGGTAAAATTAGAGGCCAATCAGCCCCACCTCAATCCCTGGGAAAGTGATGGAGCAAATTCCCCTAATAGCCATTTTAAAATGTGCTAAGGGCAAGAAGAAGACTGGGAGTTGTGAGTCAAGATTTAGAAAGAGAAAACTCTGCCTGACCACCTGGTAGTCTTCTGCTGTCATGAAATGACTGGCTCATGGGTGAGGGGAGAGCAGCTAGTACTGTTTATCTTGACTTTCTCAGGGCTTTTGTAACTTTGTCCCATAACATCCCTTAAAGAATTTATCTTTGCTCTTTCGAAAACAGTGCTTGAATGCCACTAAAAGCCCATATATTTGTATAGCCTGTGCTTGCCTAAGTTTCTTTTCACACATAGGAACTTTATACCACTTTCCTTATTGTATAACCAAAATGTCAATGTTTTGTGTAGATTAGTGATGCAGAACACAGGAAACCAATTTCTCTTCTACAACATGAACGTTCTTTCTCTTCTGAATTAATCAGGAGGCATAATCTTCAAATGCCAGTCTCCTACTACTTACAGTAGACTGCCAGTACAAACTGACTGCTGGTAATACTCCTATTTTCTGGTTTTGCTCAGAGACGTGTTCCAGTTTCACAGACATATGTTCACACATAAGATTAACTTGAAGTAACTTTCAAATACAGACTAATCATAAAATGTTAACTTCATAACATTGCACAGACAACAGACTTTATTCTAAACTCCAGCAGATCCACAGTGCTTCCCAAGTACAAGAAGTGGCTTTCATCCCCTTCCCACTGTTACACCTTTCAGGTTTATCAGGTAACTGCTCTTGGTTTTGTGTATGCCTCAGTATAATTTATGGAGTTTTTTAAAGAAGACTCATGTAGAACAGAAAAACATCTTACAGAAAATAAACTCTTAGTTCTGTGTAGTGATCCCCAATACATAGTTCTGTAATCCCCAAAATTATATAAAATTATTTTAAAAGAAAGTATAAGAACAATTTTATATACCCACCCAGAAAAATTATAAAAATATTTTTCCCAGATAAAATTTCTAGAGTCGTAATTGTTTTTCCCAGATGAAAGTTTATCCAGAAATATTAAAATCCTCCCTATAATGAGATTACCAGATGAATGCTACATGGTCAGTGTAAGCAATTGAAACCAGTTTAAACCCCCTGCCTCTGGATGGCAATCAGGTATACAAGTTAGCATTGGTAAACTGAAACAGCTGTGAGATTTCTGCATCTGCTTTTTACCTGTTTTACAGCAAACACATGAAAAAATTCAAGATTGCTGTATTTAGCATAGCAGTATCCATTAGAAGAGTCATATTAGCAGCTCTAGGAGAGTGTTTTACAATGACATTCTTCCCCCCATAAAATTGCTTGTATCAAAGATGGAGTAGTTTTTCTTGACTTACAATTATTTTTAAGCTTACTTCAAAATAAGATGAGAGAGTTAGCTGACAACCTGAGATAGTGTTCTTAACTCTGAATCTCCAAGCACACATTAACAAATGTGGAGGAGTATCTCCACCACTGAGACCAGGAAAATGCACAAAAGTGGCTTAAGATTTGAGAATCTTAATGTGAGAACAGGTTCTTCATCCAGTTACATTTCAGGGCAGCATTTCCTCAGTCACTTATGAAATCCAGTATCCGTTCTGCAGACAACGCTTCTCGGATTACAAAAGCATTTTTCTTCAAAAGGGGATTTTAGAAAACCCTTTTTAAAAAGCTATATAAAAATCTACATATCAGTAGATAAACTAATAGTTTTATGATATACTTTTAATAGCCATATATGTGACTATGTATGTGTAGGAAAAGGAAAAGGAAATGTAAAGACTCGGCTTTTAATTTTTTTTTTTAATAATTAAATTGAGTGTCTGCTAGGAGATCTGCTACTTGCTGTTTTTCTGCAATTGAAACTGTTTGGGTAAGTGCCCACTGGAGAGAAAAAAGCATCTTTTTTCTTTGCTGTGAGGTTATCCTGCTGGGAATCACAGAGTGTAATTCTACATAAGGGGAAGTTGTTTTTTAACCTCAAAAAAGATTGTCTGAACAAGGTAATTCAAAGGTGTTGGATAGAAAATTCTGGAGTTCACTGGGATGCATTTCTTCTCCTTTCCAGCCAGATTTTGTAGGAGCAGGGCAAGAACTTTTCTTCGAGGCATAAGAATATAGTAGAACTTTCATAATTATGAGGTTTGAAAACTGCAGTATAACTTGATGCAGATAAACATTAATGTTTTCTTCCAACTTCTATTTGAAAGTGGCGTAAAATAGGCATTCTTACAACATGAAGTGAGTTTGGTAAGTAGTAATGCTAAAAAAAATTTTTAGTGTCTTCAGATGTCTTAAAATATAAGCATATAATGATTCAATCTATAATACATTTGCAATTAAACAACACCACACATCGCTTACTGCAGGGTCAGAAAATCATCCAGTTTATTTTCATAAAATTAAAATGCAGCAATAAAAAAAACTTGTGTAGATGTTTTATCTGTTTGGAGGCTTTCAGCATGGTTTCTAACTCTTGCATGCATCAACTCCAACCTCATCAGTCATTGCTCGTGTCATTGCTAACTAGCAAATGAGACAATTTTACATGATTTTTAAATTTTTTTCAGGACTTAGTATTATGTCAGCCAACCAGCTGTTACTATCTATTTCAGTATTTCCTAGTAAACCTCGGTTTCTCTGTAGTGAAGCCACAGCTTTCAGCTGAAGTAGTTTCTGGCGGAAACATTCCAGCAAAAATACCTTCTGCATGTTAAAAACCACTTGTTGATTTTTCTATTTTAAGTGGAAGTTCTTGCAGATGAAAATCAAATACACCAAAACATTGATATTAAGAGCTGTGGCACAATATTTTCAAATCCTGTATTTTGCCAGTGCATACTTACAATTCAGTAGAAAGCTTTTACTCCTTTTTGTTAGTTTTTTTGTTGTTCATTTTTTCTCCAAAGTTTCCTTCATAAATTATCCACATTAGCAGTTGAATGAGAATTTCTCTGTAGAGCATCTGGTTCATCAGCTACCAGCTTGTCTATTAAAAGATAGCCAAATAAAGGTTTGTCCCAGTCAGTATTTTCACATCTGGCAAATGAGTGAATATTCTGCCACAGTTTTTTTCATTACTTCGAATGATAGGGAAGCATAAACATTTCAGCCATTTGCAGCATCCAGCCATGCCTTATGAAATGGATGCAGCCATACTCCCCTTTGTGTTATGCAGCTGCTAAAATAGATGTTGCAAACTACTGTGATAAGAAATTTAATTCCTGGTGCTCTAATGTTTGGGCCATGCAGAAAAGCTTTGTTACTTCAGCAGTGTGACTTTTCATGAGGAACTCCTCTTGGCCATCAAAGGAAACTTACCAGCCTAGTCACATGTTCTCTTGTATGTTCCTAGTGCACTTCTAAAGCTCTTAATCAGGTATTGATATAAATATGAGAGGCTGAAAGTGTCCTGACTTCACAAGCTATATGTTAACTGAATCTTTCACAGATCAGTAATGTTTATCCATACTTTCAAATTACTTTTGATAGGCACAAAATCCTGTGCACAGTATTTCTGATGTAGTTTAAAATACTGGATTTAGTGCTCATTTCATGTTTTCTCTTCCTTTAGGCCAAACAGCTGCTACTTCTTCCATACTTGATGGTTATCCACAATACAAAGCAATAGTTTAAATAGTTCAAATTGCAGAATTGAAATACAAGTCACATTCTCACAGACAAGAACATAAGAAGGCAAAGAGCTGGAAATCAGGAAGTGCCACAGAGAAGAGGGTCTGAACTGCAAGGAGGGGTGATGTTGTCTGTACTTGAAATGAGGCTTTCAGAAAGCAGTAGAAGAGAGAGGATGCTCCCAGGAGCCCTCTGAGAAACTTGAGGGACCTGCTGCTGTCAGGTACAAGGCACGGGGGCCACATAGCTATGGGCCTCGGGAAGCTATGGGCCTCGGGTTGTACCAAGTGTGGTCAGCAGCCCTTGATGCAGGGTGCCTGGAGCCTCTGTTGCAGCTGCCTCTGCTTGGAACGGGTGATGCTTCCACCCTTTAGCTTGTGCTAGGAGGAGGAGGCTTTTTGGGTCAGAGGGAGTGCCTAGCCCCGCCCTGCATCTCCAGACCTTTTGTGCAGGACCTGTGCTACTGTTGGAGAGCTGTGCTGCTAAGCAGAGGAATTTTGGAAGTCAGCAACCTGTGCAGTTGCTGAAGTAAACTGTTGAGTTATGAGATAATGTCCAAGTAGGGAGCAGATACAGAAAACCTAAATAACAAGGGGCCCAATACTCCAGGGCCATCAGGGCTGTAACCTGTTATATTGGGAATCAGTTTTCTGTGTAGAGAAAGTAGAACATAGCAATAGTGGTATATCAGATTCACATATACACAGAAAAGAAGACTAAACTATTTGTGTTACTGCATTGTTGTGTGATTTCCAAGAAAACTGGATGTAAAGCCGAATTTAGCTCTCCTGTGAAATTCTGCGCCTAGCTCTTTAATTTCTTTACCATGTTATTTCTTTTTACCCTTGTACACCTCTTCAGAGTGCTTTCAGCGTACTCTTAATTTTAACCCTATTCATTGACCTAGGCATCCCTCTCTGCCTATCAAGACTACCCAACTTGCAACTAAAGTCCTCTCTGTGACAGAAGCCACTCACTGCCCTATCTGATTTCATTGCAAGACCGGGATGCATTGGGTTTGGCTGAGGTGGAGCTCATTTCCCCACAGCAGCCCTCACAGTGCTGTTCTTTGCCCTGGTGACTACAGAGATGTTGATAACACACCAGTGGTTTGGCTACTGCTGGACAGCACCAGCATTGCCTCCCCAACATTCTGCTCCCCCATCAGTAGGCTGGGGGTGAGCAAGGCCTTGGGAGGGGACACAAATAGGCCAGCTGATCCAAACAGACCAAAGGGATATTCCACACCATACGATGTCAGCTCAGATAGGAAAGCTAAGAAGAGAAGGACAAAGGTGGGGCATATGTTTTTTACGATGTCTGCCTTCCGGAGCAACTGCTACCCATGCTGTTGCCCTGCTTCCTAGAAGTGGCTGGGCATCACTTGCTGTAAGAGGTAGAAAATAAAATTACTTCTTTTCTCTTTGCCTGTGCGTGCGGAAACTTTCGCTTTAGTAAACTGCCTTATCTCAACCTACAAATTGTTTTCCATCTTATTTTCTCTCCTGTGCAGCTGGGGAAGGAAGAGTGATAGACCACCTTGGTGAGCACCCGGCATCAGCCAAAGACAACCCACCACATGGGGTTATTCACAAAAATACTTCTTTGTTGAGAAGAACCCAGTCTTGCAATGAAATCACCTAGAACAGACCTGTGTGGCACTGAGATGGACAGAGCCAGCAACACAAATAAGACTTTACTAATGTATATTGATAGGGTACTGAGGTCTACAGAAACTGAGGATGAATAAAATACTGTTATGGAGAATTTCCTAATACTTAAATAAGTCAATTTCACACAGCTTTAAAGAGCATTAGTTTATTATCTATTCTCCATGTGTTACCTCAGAAACAGTCTAATTATATACAAAAATTTGGAATGTTGAATAAATGCTGATCAATAGAAACATTACATAGCTGTTGACAAGGGAATATTTCTAAACAAAACCAAAATAATAATGAATGTTTGATTCTGTGTGTTGCTTATTGCTATGTTTGTGTTGATAGAATGCTTTCAAGTATATACACTTCTTTTAAACTCGTCCAAAAAAGAAACTAAAGAAATATTTACATAATAAATACATGGGAGACTTCATCTTTTCATTACATCAGTGGAACTGATTCTTTAATGAACTATTAAGAATAGAAAGAATTAACACAGTTTGCATCAATTCATTGCCATGCTGAGTAACTTAGGCTGCTGATGGATTTTATTCTATTCAAAATGTAGTTTACAATGCATTCAAAATGAAAAGTGCCGATATTGTCTCCTCCTCTTGAATCCTGGCTGGACTAGTTCAGGAGACATCTTTCTCCCACTCCCCACAAATTCATTTAGTCTGACATGTTTACCTTCACACATTGACACTGACAAAACAAACACATTTCAATTCACTAAAAACTCAAACATTTAGTGAGTAAAATTAGCATAATCCATGTTTTATTAGACGATTAATTTGCTAACTGACGGAAGACAAGCTTTGGCCAAGTATTTCCACAAGAAGTACTAAACTTCTTGCTATAAATCTCTACTTATATAGTTCTACCAGCTGAACAGTTTTTGGTAGAATTTTTCTGTGATACATAAATCTGAAAATTAAGTGACACAACAACACTTAAAACTTCTGTTACCATTAAAGCAAAATACAATACAGTATAATTTCTCAATGATATATTTAAATGTACTGCAAAATGTATACAAAGTCAGTCCAAGATCAGTAAAGAATCAGTTCTGCTTTTTGGACTTTTCCCTTCTCAAAGATACAGGTTTTATAGAAGACCAAGGTCATTTAGGACTTGTCTGTATGTATCCCCATTAAAAGGCAGTGTGTGATAAAAATAACATGATTAAAAGTAATGAACATGTGATGTGAACATTTTGCATTTTCAATAAAAAAATAGAAACTAAACAACAACTAAACACTGAAGCCTGCCATTATATAGCTATGTTTCTCATTCTTTAAGATTAACAGCACACAGAAAATAAGTGAATTTTATCAAAATACAGCACATTTCTGCTAATTTATCCAAAAAATAATTTTCTATGTAAATATTACTGAAAATCAACTAAAAAGAATTAAAATATACAAAGAGTTGTTAAAGGGTTTCAATTAAAATTATTAGAACTATACACAGTACAATAAGCAATAGTTAATATCTTTGAAAGAAGTGCAATAATATTGGAGTTCACTTATTAAAAAAGTACTGCCTGTTTATTACTGCTAGCTATGTATACATGTATTCCTTTCTCTTCCAGCTCGTTGTCCCAAAACTAAAGGAAGCTGGTGTTTTTGCTAGCTTTATTAAAAGCATTTACTTTTTGGGTTGAAAAAAGCGCTTATACCTGTCTCAAACTACCAACTTGTACGTAATTAAAAATGAACTGCAATAATTGAATATTGCTCCAATGATAGGCTAATTATTAGCCCTGATTAAAAACAGTTATCGGTCTTCTATGGCACTTTTCCCTGGTCCATAACAACCGTGTATGAATTATCACTGCAGACTATGCAGTCTCTATTCAATTACAAAGGAGAAAGATAATGTTTCTGGTAAACAAAATTAATAGAATCATAATTGAACCTTTTATACNATACAGTAATAAGGAACAAAGGCAGCCTGTGGTAAATCACTATTACATTAATGTAATTAGAAACCCTTTAATGACTCTGAAGTGTCTAGTTCACATTTAATGTTACCTGTAGGAACAGCCCTTTAAGAAACCTCATTACAAACTGGTGGGTTGTAAGTACACCCTCCCTTTCCTCTCCATCTCACCACAGCAGTTTCCCATTACTGCTCAAAGTTCCACAACCTTGCTTTGGTTACCTAGCTCCATGCGTATGGTTTCCTTTTTGATTAACAAGGCAATGCAAAGGTCAAACAAAATCGAGATGTCTTTCGTAACCTTTCCTGCATCATTTGTGTCTCTTTAAATACGTATTACAGGCAACAACCTTAAAAACTGGCCATTTCAGTTTCATGTTTAAAATCTGTCAGCGTAAAATGGAGTCTTTTTTATAAAGATAAAATTATCACCATTTCCACAAAACTGGGGATTTCCATAGCAGAGAAAAACCTCTGGGCACAATTCCACAGTACAGTTGAAAAAAATTATGTATGCAAGAAAACAACTAAACATGAATCACATGTGGCAAATGCAATGACTACATTAAGAACAAATCCTGTATAATATCACAAATTTGTAGTTACAGTCTTCCTAAAAATAACATCGTAAGCTTTTATTGCATTTTCTATTGGTAGACGTACGCTCCAGAACTAAACACTTTTTCTTCTCTTCAGATTCCAGATTTGGATAGCAGATAATTGTTTCACCTGACCTTTATTCTGTNACAAAGGCAGCCTGTGGTAAATCACTATTACATTAATGTAATTAGAAACCCTTTAATGACTCTGAAGTGTCTAGTTCACATTTAATGTTACCTGTAGGAACAGCCCTTTAAGAAACCTCATTACAAACTGGTGGGTTGTAAGTACACCCTCCCTTTCCTCTNCCATCTGTCCATTGGCTACAACTGAGGCTTCGCAAAGCCTTGCACGAAGTTTAGTAATGTGTATGAATTATCCAAAAATAAACCTACCATCTGTACAAAAAACAACACAGGTTTGTTCTTGGAGGAGTGATCCTTAGATTGCTATAATGCTTAAAAACAAGTTTATTCACCATACGCATTTCCAAAATTATTTCCTGTATGTTCNGGTCAAACAAAATCGAGATGTCTTTCGTAACCTTTCCTGCATCATTTGTGTCTCTTTAAATACGTATTACAGGCAACAACCTTAAAAACTGGCCATTTCAGTTTCATGTTTAAAATCTGTCAGCGTAAAATGGAGTCTTTTTTATAAAGATAAAATTATCACCATTTCCACAAAACTGGGGATTTCCATAGCAGAGAAAAACCTCTGGGCACAATTCCACAGTACAGTTGAAAAAAATTATGTATGCAAGAAAACAACTAAACATGAATCACATGTNTATTTCCTGTACAAATTTTGATCATAATTCTTTTTGAATTCTTTTAATGTATAAAAATATGCAAAATATTCAGTTTCCCCATAGTCCTTCAATGAATTCTGTTGGTTTATCCCCACAATCCATGGTACTTATGAAGAAACTTCTCGCACAATGATGAGTTCCACTGCATTCTGAAAAGTCTTTAGCAAAGATACTGCTTGTCCATGATCAATATTGATGAAGCTGTATCCATTAGCCTAAAAAGAAATATTTTAAATTGAAAATTACAGTCTTGTATTCCATGTTAGTAAAAGATGTTTCATATTTCATGTAAGTTTATTTAAGCCTTAAGGTTTCTATATGAATGCAGAGAATAAACCACTGCAGATTACTTGAATTTGTACCTGCATGCTGCAAAAACCTTAACTACCATATCAGCCTTGGAAGAATACTGCAATTAACCAAAAGAAAACTGAACTTCAAACTATTAACATCAGACATCTAATTCACCAGCTATAATACAGCCACACCAAAAACCCCAAATGTACGACAAATGACTCATCCTATTTTAAGTATCAGAATATTAGAAATGAGATCTGTGATAAATTAAAACTATTGAGGCCTGTGACAGAAACATTAATGGCACTGGGAGCCTTTTTTTTTTGTTAAACCCTAAGATAATCCCCAACTTGAATTCGCCTCTGACTCAAAACAATATTGTTATTCTTGGAGAAGTTTGTATAGGCAAACACAGGCAGGACCAAGTGGCCTACAAAACAGGGAAAACATGGCTATGGCTCAGCTTCTCAGAGTGTACTACTGCAAGATCATGCTCTATCTGGTCAGCAAAATGTTGCAGAAGGACAAATTTGTCCATTTAAACTGTTACCGCTTCCAGCTGTCGATCTCACCTTTTTCCCTGAGCTACTTATGTGCTGACAGAGAACTGGATGTGCTCTCTGTGCCTTAGCTGTGACATTTTGAAAGCTACAGTTCTTATCCCATCACTGAACACTTGTTGTTGTTATCAGCTGAATCCGTGGTTATAAAAAAACCAAGGATTCAAATCTTTCTAGAGTTGCAGAGGAAGATTTATGTAGACTGTTCAGAGAGCAAAAGTGGCAACAACCCTTCCAAATCAATTTGTACAGAATGTCCTAGTTCTAGTCTTAAGTCTTGCAATTACCTAGTCAGTAGTCATGTAGAATATTTTTATTAGACGTATGTATTAGACATGCATTATAGTATGTATAGCGTACTGAATGTTTTACAGAGAACATTGCAAAATCAAGCATAGCGAAGGCATTTTGGAAGAGATGATATTCATTTAAAAAATCCACAGAAGTCTGAGTGGCAACAAGACAGAGTGGGACTGTCATTATATCATCACTGGGATTATCACAGGTAAAAAGAATGTGCTGTTCCAAAAATAAGTACTCTTAGTTACGAGAAATTAAGTGGCTTCTGATTGTCTAAGCATGCAAATGCAACTTGTCCTTTAGCTCTTTTTCAAACCGAATTCCTTATTAAACAACAAGCAAAACCCAAGCAGTACCAACATTAAAAAAAAACTTCATTAAGGAATTTGATTTGTCTGCATGGCTTTTATAAAGACAGGAATAAATCATTAAACCAGAAGTTACTTTTCAGATATGTTCCACTTTACAAATATGTTACAAATGTGCTAAAAGTTTTTTCAAAGGTTTAACATGCTTCCTGTTCCTCTATGTGTTAATAACCTTGGGTGCTGGGTTACCACCATCCTTGTATAAGTAAGAGAACTAGGACCTCTCTCACCCCAGAGAGGAGGAACAAGCACAGCATTACTTACTGTGCTCAAGAACAAGCCATTTTTTAGTTGGAACAACTTAGTCTCAGTTCAGTTTTCATTTGTGCCTGCTGGCTTTATCTTTCATTTGAAGAATTAGGCTGAGTTTTCAATTTGGCTCTTAGAAAACAATTCACAGGATGTTGTGGTTTAATTGAGATACTAGTGGGGGTAAGGGGAGCTGGTTTTGGGCCTTTTGTTTTTTCTGTTTTTAGAAAACCGAAGTGCAGCAGAGTCAACTCCAACATTTTCAGTATATGGTGAATAATTATTTTGAACAAGCTCTGCAATTTAAGGGTAGCTAGAACAATGTTCACATGTCCCGCTTGCCCATTTTGGTTGAGAAAGTAAGGCACTACGAACCTATTGTTCATTTCCCTGACACCTCCCCAAATAGCTTATGAGATTATTAGACAACTTCTAAAAATCTGATACAGAAAAGGTCTGATAGGTACAGACTTCCTAGAGAAAGGAACAACACAGCTTGCAGCCCAGAAGCCATGGCTCCCGAAACACCTGACTTGGCTGACCAGCAGCAGATGGGCAGCCAGGAGGTGCATGCTGTGACCAGGCAGACACCAGCCAGCAAAGGGGCAGCTCTGGCCAGTGCTCATGCATGTGTGGCCTGCCAGAGGGGGAGAGGCAGCACAGGCTGGCAGGAGCTGCAGCACGGAGAGGGATGTAACAGGAGAGTGCAACTGTGGAGAGCGGCTGTCAGGGGCAACTGCTGGTGTTCAGACTACACAGTGTTCACAACACTGCATGTGAATGACCACAAATGCAGTAATTGAATAATAGTATAGCCTAATGAAATGCTCATGTTCCATTTCAAATTACATCTTCCGTCACTTTTCTTTTCTCTTTAGAAGTCTGAAAAATGGAAAATGAATTTGAAAAAATGGTCCACTCTTAACGACCACCTGTCAGTGGTCTCCGTGATGTTTTTCGGCTGTTTCTTGATGTTAAAAGTCCCGTGCCCGAGCCATAAATAAGAAGCGGAGACTTCTGCTATTCGCGTTCAGGTTGTTTATTATTTCTTATCTCTAAGTGTTCAGAGCAAGGACAGCGTGTCCAGCTCCCGAAAAGTTCCAGCAGAAGTGATGAGCCAGAAGGCCGTCCGTACCCTTTTATCTCTCTCAGCAAAACCAACCGTGTTCTACAGTGTGTGATTATTTATCAATTTATTCCAATTAACTTCTACCTTTTCTTAACATGACAGTGCTACCTCCACCAATCCTATTATTTAACGTAACAGCAGGAAAATGGAGGGGAGAGAAGAAGGAGGAAGGAGAAAGGCAACGCCCTTCGTCCTCCATCTTAACCTCTTTCCCTCTTACCTCCATAAATCTAAAACTACAAACACCCAGTGATAAAAACAAGCTAATTACACACTTTCTTTCTACTATTTATCTCATCTCTTAATGTGGGCAGATGGTCCCAAGGGCAGTGTTCGAAGATTGTATTCTGGGCACTCTGCCAGGGTCCGGAAACCGTCTGGCAGGGTCTCGAACCCCCCTGGACCGTCATAGGAATATGTTGGGCTGCCACAGTCCACTGTGCTTCAGTCTGTGTCACTTATTGTCATGTTAGGTGACAGAAAATGAAAAGTTTCATCCCAGAATATAAGAAAAAATCTGGAAAAGATAGATCATCTTCTATCTAAAAATGAAACAGTCTGCTCTTAGGTGCAAACTGAAAATTAACTGTTATATTACATAAGCTAGTTAATTAACTCATTACAATACCTGAATTATTTTATCCCCTGGCTGTAACAGCTTAGATGCTGGTCCGTCTGGCTGCACTCTGGTTACAAATATGCCCTTGAAAAACAGACGTGGAAACATTTTTGACAACTTATTTATGAATAACAGGACAGCATCAAACAGATATAATTCAAAACATATTTTCAATTTTCCATCCTAAATAGAAGAGAATGCAATACTATTCTACAGGTCTCTGGCTTTCGAGATTGCCTTCCCTTTCTGATGTTAAAAACCAGAATTATCTTTAAAGGGTTACTTAGAGACAAACTGTGATCCTCTTCGTTTAATTTGACAGATGTATATGTCAAGATGAATTATCAACCACCAGAAATATAGCTGTAGGCCAAATCACTGTCTCTTTTAGAAGAGGATTCCTAACTGTACACTCCAAAATGCACTATCTCAAATCTGCTAACTGATAACTAGAACTGTGCAAGAACCACTCATCTGGAATAATCCCCTATACTGTCATGCAACCACTGTGACCACCTACAACCTTGATTTTCCACATCATTTGTCCAATTTTCTCCCTTCCAGTCCTGGAGTTCAGTGGTTTGGGAAATATATATACTTTTTTTTCTCCCTTTGCTGAACATGAGAAACATTAGAAATCAGAGGGCTTTTAAGAAGCATTAGTGGAAAATACTCACATCATCTTCTGGTCTGAATGGATTTCCTCTACCACCAACTCCTCCTGATATACTAAATCCAAGTTCTGGATCCTTGTCAACTCTCACTCGAATCTAAGTAATTACAACCAAAATTAGATTAACTGGCTGAAACTCTACATTCAAAGCTACTGAAATGAAATTATTACTAAGGAATTCGGGTGAACAAAAGCTTTAAAATAAAAAAAAAAACTTAAAAGCCATTCAAGAGAGTATTATATCTCATAATATTAATGCAGAACAAGATTGCAATACAACTACATCGTGTATCACTGTACCTAAGCTTTACTCCAATACCACTACTATTATAATCGTAATTCACACTGGCTTTAAATTGAGAGATATTTTGATATTATGTAGGTTACTTTAATGCCCCCAGCATATACACATGCTCCTGTAGAAGAATCTGCTCCTGCTACTTCTTTGCTACCTCTAGATAAATTTTGAAAATCAAACCTCATTCATACTTTCACTCCAAATTCTACATAGCCAACACTCCGTGCTCTTTCTCTTGCTAGAAGAGCTGAAAAAACCCTTATTTTACACAGGAAGTGGACATTCTCAATGTAGCACAGAATGAAAGTTAGTTACCAGGATTTTCTCAAAAAAACTCAAACAATATAGAAAGAAGGCTGTCGCAATGAGAGAGCCATTAAATGATATAAGAATTTCTTATATACACATCTGTCTATCATAAATAAAACTGATAATTATCAAGCGGGCATCAGATTGCTCACACTTCTTTACGGATTTTTGCTTATGGATACACATTTCTGGACTTGCAGGTTTTTTAAGCGTGCCAGATGCAAAGTACTGTAAGTTGTACTGTGACTTTGCGTTTTCTTCAGTTACTAGCTAAATGATGAGTTGAGATAAATAAATAAATTTAAGTTAAGAAATTAATTTTTAGCTCAGTAAAAAGAGTTTGCAAGTTTAAGTTTCTGGTACGTTCTGTTAAAATTCTACCATGTTTCTCTCAAAACTGGAAGGAATGTGTGATTTGAGGAGTAGAATTGCTCTGAAATAACATCTGCTGGAGATAAATCCCTATATTGTTTCTGTCACCATCTACAGAGAAATGATAATAAATGAAAACAGTGTAACAATTCATTGTCTCTGACAGATGTCATCTCTGTCAGATAGATTTTACTCTTACCTCTTGCTTTGCCAACTCATGGCCTTGTCTGGGAGAGCACTGGGACTGGGTATAGGGAGGTTGGTGGGCAACTTTCAACATCAGATAATCAATTAATTGTTCTCTAGATGGATGCCTTGCAACTGATGATTGAGGAGGGAGATGATGGACTTGACTGTAGTTTGCCTGAAGTCTCTGAGGCTGGCACATTTGTCCATTTGTTAAAGGCATCTGAAAAAATCATGAATACTCACGGTCATACAGCTTATAAGCAGCAATCCTCAATTCTTGCTTTATTAATTCAATACTGCTCATATGTGACTGCTCTTAATTTTCAGCAACACTACTAAAACTAGTCTTCTGGATCACGTACAATTATATCCATTTTGTTTATAGTTATCAGCTCTGACCTACTGAACAAATATGGAAAACAAAAATTTAATTTGAATGCTAATTTATTAGTACAGATTAGACAGCTTTTGCTTTTAGAACTTGTTTTTTCACTGAGTTTTCCCAAACATTATTTTCTAGCAATGCAGCTGATGGTATTGACACTTGATTGATACCATTATAGTCTGTAGTTTCCTTGCATAAAATTCAAAGATTTTGTAACAGTTTCCAATAGATCATACAAAAATAAAAATCCCCACCTCCCCGCCAGCTGGCAGACTACATGCTCTCCAAACATCTTATGGTGACCACTTCACAAGAAAACTCCCTGAGCAAGTTTGCATCCAAGCTCAAGATTTTAATATCAAAATTTCAGCATTTCCAGCAAATATTACTCTGTTATCAACGCATATGTAATTGATTTGATAGGTATAATGATGACAAGCAGCAGTGAGGTCACACCTGTCAAGACATACAGTGCATTCCAACCATGTCACCAGGAATGATGCTGAGGAGGCAATGTTTCCTTACTGAAACCCTGGAGTTACTGTTGAGCTGTGCAGCTCTCTGTTGAGATGGGCAGCCTTCTTCCTTCCTTGCCAATATACCTCATGCTCGTATCCACCCTAATTACTCACTGATTCATCTGTATGATTCCAAAAATGCTACAGGCTTGAGTTACAGAGTTTTTCTGCCTGCCACCATTATCCCAGTAGTTATGGAATATAAGGATATTAAAATTCTGTCTCAGTATTACAAATAACTGAAGAGTGCAAATTTCAACCTTTAACCATGCTATGTGAATGGACACATATCAGAATCTGCTCTGTTGTGTTTATGTCAAACTGATTCTGAGAAATGATAATGTGCGTATATAATATATTTTCAGATTATTTACAGATCATATGTATTTAGCTTTACACAATTTTCCACTGCCTTTTCTGAAAACTTATGACAGGAAAACTTTTTTTTGTTGAACTGCCAGAGTTAGAGTTTATATAGGCAAAATATATCCACAGCTATGCAAGTTCCCAATACCCACTGTCTGTAGAAATGCAACTGAAATTACTGAAGGTACAAGAATAAAAGCTACTTCTGCATCGTAATAATTTAGAAGAATCCTTTTAGTTTCATGGTAGTAAGACCTGCCTCCAGAGATGGTGCTTAGAGATGAATACAGAGCGTCTCCTACTAATTCTGGTTTATCATCACAATTTCATCACAGCAGATTTCAAGTTTGTTCTTTAAAAGGTTTAATCAGCTTCATATCACTTTCCTGAAGTCATCTGCCATATTCCAAATTTCACTTGCAAGTATGTGTTTAGCTGCAAATTTCTTCTTTCAAAGCACCTACTGAAGAAAAATAAGAACTATCTTCCTTCATATAGTCAACTGTTTTGTCTTCCAAAAAGAGGATGCTGTTTCATTTATATCAGCTTTGAAGCCTGGGTATTACATTTGCAAGAAGCCCTAGTTCGAACTGTTATCCCAACATAAGTTTCTGCTACTAATAAAAAATACATCCTTACGAATAATAGAAAATAATGTTTTATCCATGGTGTCACACAGATAATTACCTGCACAGCTGTTTTCTTCATGCTGTCTGGAGGAATATCTTTGAGACTAAGCGTGGCAGATGAGTAATTCTGCTGTCCCGAAATGAATACTTCATCCTGGCACTGGTCCCCTGGAGCAGAAGCCTGGGGATGCTTTAAAGAGAATGACACAGTAAAGACAATTGTCTTCATATAATTACAACTAAAAAATTCTCAAAAGAAGCCCAGGATAAAACATTTTAAGGGCTTTATAATTCTTTATATTTTTTGATTAACTAGTACATTATTTATGTAAAAAATCTCACTAACCAAGACACCATACACCCATAAAATATTGATGGAAATTTACAAATCTTGCAACTGTAAAGGTGTCTTTTATCAGCAATAAATTAGTAAGAAAAGCCAACAAATGCTAGAGACTATAACTATTCAAGGATTCAAGAAGTCTTGTGTTGACTTTAGCCCGGTCACTATGGATGCCATAACATGATTCAGGGTGCTCATTTAAAAACTCATTTCCTCACATTTTCTGACTATGAATTTTCTTGAATGCCTACAGTACCTAACAGTCCAATTTATATCATCAGAATTTGTTTCGGAGGAGGAAGAAGAGTAGTAAGATTTTGTTCAAACCTTATCAGCCTAGGTTAAATTCAGAATAGGTTAAATTCTTGATCACAAAGGTACTACGAAACCAGACAGTTTTACATATGTCCAACCATCTACAAAGCCAGTTAGAAAACTCAACTTCAGGACATTAAACTGAAAAGCCCTGCAATAAGTTTATGGCGTATGAAGTGAAGGCAAAATATTTAACGCCTAAAAAAATTTCCAGCATATAAATTATATTCTTTTTATTAAAGCATTGTGCATACGTAAAAGGATAACTATCAAATTAAGGACCCCCTCAGAATTTATTCTTTCCCCCTCTATATATTGCAATAGCCTCCTGAAGGTACTCACTCGAACAATGTGCACACCAGAACCTCTTCCGTCTGCAACACTCAAGGCAACACTACCCTGGCTGCCATGCAGATCCCTAGAGCTGCCATAGTGAAAGCTGCTAACTGCAGCATAATTGGAATTAAAGGACCGAGACAGCATGCTCTGAATAAAGAGGGGACAGATTTAACACAGAGATTAGTGCAGCATGCATAAACCACAAGACATGTTATACATGTAATACAAACATATTCCATTGTCATGCAAGATAAAAATCATGCAAGAGCAGTACCACTGTGATGTATAAACACAACTCAGTGACCCTATTTACCTTTATTTACTGTAAATCAGCATGCAATCAGCAGTTCACATGCAGAATTACATGTAAATAAAGTCACAGAAATATTCAAGTGTCTGAAAAAACAACAAAGGTGCTTATAAAAATTTTCAGGTTTTCATTACATTTGCAACATATCAAATATGTTGTAGGAAAAGACGCTGGCAGTTACCTCTTACTATTTTGTCTCAGGCCCCCTCGCCACTACTAGTAAAGTAAAAATAAAAATTTACACAGAGATTTGACTGACTCTGATTTCTTGATACAGCCACGCTGATAAATACCCACAGTGCATTCCAGTAACACTTTACTCAAGAATGTGAACAAGCCTCATTTAAAGGAAGAGGTTTGAAACAAACTGTGACTACCCCGTGCTACCGTAGGCAAACACGTAACATGACCTGAAGGACAGATGTGATAGTGGTTTGGGTTTGAGCTTCATTATCTTGCAAACCTGACCCCTGCAATACTGGCAAGGATAACAAAATGAAAGCAAGATACATTACCATCTTTTGTAGCTGTAAGAACAAAACAAAATAAAAAGACAGTGCAAGGGAAGAAATAGAAAATCTTCCATGGGTGCCATCTGATAGACAAAACAAAGCTATCTTGAAAATGTAACGACCTCATGAAAAAATACTATCATAGGAAGAAGATACACCACAAAGCATCAAAACTCAGGAAATTCAAAATTGTTTTCTCTAGAGCTTTTAACTTTTCCAAGTTAAAGAAAGAAATGTTCAAAATGGGTATAATTTGACTAAGGTACTGCAACAATTCTTACATGAATAAATATATTTTGGCATTTGCCTGTTGACTACGTACAGTAATCTGATTTTGAAAATAGCCACTAGTCCTTAGGCAAACATCTGGTCTTTCGTCCTAGCTTCATCCTGTGAAACTAAAACTAGCTTAATAATCAAAGACATATGCCTCTGCATACTCATATTCCCTGGATGCCCTGGTAGCCCAGTCATTGGAAACTCCCTTGAAAAACAGCATTTGCTGACAATACTTGTTTTATCTTGGCCAAAGCTCTTGGATAACCTCTGTCTCAATGACATAGGGAGCATTCTTCACGTTTCTCTTTTACACCTTCCCTGCTCTCTAGCCAATGGATTTTTCAAGCTTCCAGACAAGTCTGCAGATGTTTTCCCTTTCTTGGGGAGGGGAAGACTATTCTTAGCATTTAAATCTACATTCACTAGATGTTCAGTCTGAGCTTACCACTCCCCTAAGTTTCAGGCCATACACCCAGGCAAAAATGCCAAAGCCAATTTCCCTTAGCTTCTTAGTGCCTCAATTCATCTTCTTACTACCCCTCTCATAATAGTGTCTATAATTAACCAGGTGGTGGTCTTCCCCCGCCACTACAGAGAACTCTTTTAAGTCTCCCTTAAGGTTCCTGTATCTCTCTATCCTCTGTAAGTGGCAAAAAGACTGATAAAAATAGAACGAATGCATGGTGGGACTAAAAAGTACTCTCTTCAAAGTGTCTCTAGCAAACCATCTTACTATAAAGATCTCTAGATCCACTGGATTCATTCCTCTCAGAACCCAACAGATGGTCAGTAAATAGTGACAATCTATGTGACGAAAGAGATACATGACAACGTGGATTGGGATTTAAAATATAAGATAGATCTGCAATAGAGAGGGAGAAGTTTCCTAAAATTTACAGAGGTATGAACTTGTACATCAGGAACTGAGATTTCAGTTAAGTGAGCTTCAAGGTGACTACATAATCTGAGAAGTATAAACTTCCAAGGGTTTATAAAATCTTCTTTCTTGGAAGAGACTTTTTCCAAAAGTACAAAAAATGATTGTGCAGTTGATGTAGGGAAGAGTTGAGAATACTGCAAACACTGTTACTCTCCTTTTCTACCTGAGCACAGCACCTCAACATTAAATTAGAAAAAATCCAGAAGCTGTACTAACAGTACAAAATAAATACTATTTAAAATTACATGGACTTGTAAGAAAGTTTTAGTTTAACACAAGAAGAGATTCCTAGGGACAAAACAAGAGTATTTGTCCTCTATTCCTGAAGACTGCTGTACCAGAGAAGACACTTTCTGAAATCTGAATATGCAGATGCAATTAACCCCCCCGATTTTTACTCCAAATTATTAAAAATTGAATATGGAATAAGTACTTCATAAAAACTTCAAACTGAATATAACTGTTAATTCTAAGTATCAATTTCATTAGTCACCTGGTTTAATACAGTATCTTAAGGTATAATGGTCTGCAAAATAATAATTCAAATATTTGAGGCTTGAGAAGTATTATTTCAGTTACTCTGAATTGATACACACTAAGAGATGTACACGTCCTGTTTCAGTATATTTTTGTGAAAGCTACGTTTACTAGAAATCAGTTATTCAGCCATCAATAGTCCATGTCAGAAACTACAATACATCATGAAAAAATGGCTATGTAGGCAGCTAGTAGCATAGTTCTGGAGTTTACTTTGTACTATTTTTTAAATGATAAAAGCCAGAACATATTCTCCATTTTGCAACTTAAAAAGAGAATTAACATTTCAGACTCCAAAAGGGCATGTTTTGGGAATTGCAATGCCTTAATGCATTTATTTAGGTGCAAGAACATAAAGAGTGGAATTTATTTGGAAGAATTTATAAGGAATAACCTTAGAATTTTAACACTGGTTGGAGTCTGTCATGACAATCCATGAAATTTTGGCTTAGAAGAGGAACTAATAGTTTCAATATCTGTAGGGAACAAGACTCTACATTCTACTTATCTTGAAATAGCCTTAACTGGTAACTTAACTGCTAAGCCTAAGTATTAGTCTTATTTATTTATTTATGTAACATTACCTAGAATCAACTGCAAGGTAAAGGTGGACTTAAGTTATCCCTTGAGAAAATATTATGTGGCTAGAAATCCCTTTAGTTTTCATTCCCACCATCCACATAATAAGACATATATTCATTCCCACCATCCACATAGTAAGACTCTTCTTTTTGAAAAGTTACATATGGAAAAACTATGTATCATTTCAATTCTACTATCAGAAAATGTTTGCAGATTGAGAACTTCTGCTGTTTACATATCAAATGCACAAGAATTTTATTCCTTTTAAACTGTGGTGTTTTGACTTCTGAACTCTGTAAATTATCATTATAAGACACTGATGGTTCAGTAGTCCATTCAAAAGGGAGAAAAAAAAATGTAACTAAAATCAAAATTTAAAACTAACAACTACTAAATAGATAATATTCCTGTAATTTTTCAGGATATGTAAATATGTAAAAATATTCTTCAGCTTATGATCTTATAAACACTTAAGCATTTAATTTTATGTATGACCCATTGAAGTCACTGTCCTTGACACACTGAAGCAAGTTTAACTAGGGAGAAAATCTGAGCCCATATAAATTAAAATATTTTTGCATGTTAGGTATGTGGCATAAAAAAATGTGTTGAAGAAAAACTTTCAAACTTTGATTAAAACTGGAATTCTATATCAGTACTGAAACAACTAGACATTTTTCTTTTAATAAGGCACTGTACACTGACAACTCTGAGGTAAAAAAGTAGGAATTAAGCTATGACCCCTCCTCTGAAAGCTCTACATTTTAGATAAGTAGTAGATAAAGTAGATAAAAAACAGAGGACTTCATTTCCGATGAAATTAGAATTGAAAGCAAACACACACCTAATGAGCTCCCACAAACAATTTTTTTGTTGATCTGCAACAAAAACAGGAAAATATACGTATGCAAGGGAAGGACAATCAGGCTCAGTAATTAATTTTGTATACTCAGCAAGGTCACGTAATAGATATTTGCATGTAACTGTTACAGATATTTCTTACTGCAATTTAGGAGAGAGAATTCCTCTACCACACATTAAAATGTGTGACACTAGTGTTTTTACACAGGTGGTATTTTAGTTTTAATTCCTAAAGTAAAGCCAATAAGACTACTATAGAAGTCTATTGTAACATACCTGGTAGTAAAATGGGCATGCCACACTCGAAAAGGAAAATATGCTAAAAAATACTACTGCTTTTAAAACTCACTGTGCACTTCATTTATGAGGTTGGGGGTGGGGCGGAATTGACTACATGCTTTCCAACATCTTATGTATACAACCACTAGAGAGCAGTTTGACATTTAAATAAGCTCCTGTATCCCCCAATAAAATATGCTTCGCATCAGGTAAGTAAATTGTTTCTTCTAATATATGTAGAATTTCTATTTAGAAATGGTCTCATGAACTATTTTCACCTTCATTCACGCAGATGGATAATTTTAGTTATTCTCTACATTTCACAGAAACACAGAATGTTCTGAGTTCAAAGGGATCCACACGGATCATCAAGTCCAACTCTTATGTGAATGGCCTATACCTGGACCCCTACAGCTTATTGAAGGTGTTACAAATGCTGTCTATTTGGCTGGAAACATTGTTAATCATTTTTGATACACTTAAAACTATTCTGTATCTCTGCTCATTAAATTAAACTCTTAGAAGTTTCTTCTATCTATATCAGGTTAAAAGGGCTAATAAATAAGGAACTGACTTCTCCAATTTGTCCAAGAAGCAGACACCATTGGAAAAATTTAAGTGGGTTCACTCCTCCCTCTCTCTTCAGTTAATGAGTGTTATAAAAACACATTCAGCATGAGCTTAGGAAAAGGAAAAAAAAACAACCAAACAAAACAACAACCAACAAAACCAATCCCCAAAAGCCCACTGCAGCCTCCTTCCTAATAAGCACAGGATAGAAATTATAAACATGATTAAATTCAGTAACAGGGGAGTCACACCAAAAGTAATACTATTAACCTATACTGGTCAAGAATATAGGTACTAAATATTCATCAAAATGCTCACTTTTGTGTACGTGATTTTTTCAGTGTTGTATCTTATGCTTTTAAAAAAAAGAAATGCCATTTCAAATCCATGAAAGCTTTGTCGAAGTAGTTTCCAAAAAATGTTCCTTAAACAAGCTCTGTAACTGAACTTGTTCCTTAAATGAGTTAATTACTGGATTGGTTTTTCAGACTTCAAAACATTTCAGAAGTCTGCTTTATAGATAAAGCACTCTCACCGTTTGGTTGATTTTTAATTACAAACAGAAATATCGAAGCCATTATTTAAAAAGGACTAAGAAATATTCAGTTAACTCCTAGAATTTCCACCCTATCATATTTGCCAGCTGCCATATAGGATCATATCTACATTGTTTCACAGTTCAGATTTTTCTTTTTAAGTCAGTTATATCCCAGAGAATATAAAGTAGACAATAATACACACATTCACTTTTAAATCCATAAATGAGTCTCAGATTATTAAGCAAAAGCTACTTTAAAACACTTCAAGGTCAGAACAAAAGAAACATACAAAACAGACTTAAAATTGATCCGTTAAATTAAATGCACAGCTAAAATCAGTCTAGTAGGGAAAATTAAAGTTTACATATAAAGCATAATGAAAAGTATTGTCATATATAAAGGGAATCAGGTCAGGCAGTTGATGACATTTAAGTAAAGGTGACTACACCCAAAGAGGGCAGACCCAAAGAGGTATCACTGTTGCATTAAACAGTGTTCCTAACATGCCAGTGAGCAGGCTATAAACAAACTGCCTTAGCAGCTCACTGAAGTTTTGCTTCTCTCTGTACTCAGGGATTGCCGGTATTTTTGCTTCTCTTGTCATTTCATGTAAGATTCAATATATCCATCCAGGAGAATGGCAAATGAGGAAATGCCCATTAATTTTATTAAGAGTTGGAACATGGTGAGGTTGGTGACCCTTTTGTGGGACAAAGGGTCCCCACATGACAGCACAGTACTACCCTAAGATATTTCCTGTTTCAGGTGACCACTTGGATCAGAAGAATATGTATAGCTTTTGTGCAGATTTCTTTAAAAAATGAAACCCAGCCTGTCACCAGAATTTATGCAACTTGGGNCCCTCCAAATACTGGGATTTCTAAAGAAAAATCATAGTTAAAAGTAATTCTTCCAATCATCTCCAATTAAATTTCTCTAGCTATCACAGACATTCAAGTATTCAGCATAATAATTACAAAGCAAACTATGTTCTTAGAAAAGAAGCTAAAAAACAGAATCCATCTAGCTGGCATGATCAAACTGTCATTTGGATGCTTTACTCAATTCCCTTCCAAAGAAACATGATCAGGCTAATGACATTCTAGTCATTTTTAGTGATGATATTTTCAACTGGGTTAGCTGGACAGCACAGATTACACTCTTTCAGGCTCTACTCAAATTCTTTGAAGATATGTCATTGTTCAGCTCTACGTATTAGCTCAAATTCTTGATGGCATTTACAGCACATAAAGAATCCTGTTCATCATCTCTACTTATATCAAAACCTACTGTGATTTTTCTGAAATGAACAAGATTTTTAAGTGTTCTCATGTCACAGCAATAAATATTCATTCAACAATCTGTCAGATACCCAACTTCAAAAGATAACTGGCTTGGAGGCAAATACATGATAATTATGGCTTTTGAATTCTTCAGCAACTAAAGCTGCAGACCTATACTTCCAAATAGATTTTACCGTTTTTCTTTTTCCTTGTTCTTAAAGAGAAGAAATAGGGTGAAAAAAAGGCAGAACAGAAAGATGAAGTGTAAGGGAGTATTTTAGTATATTGTGAACACAAGGCTACAATAAAAATTACCTAATTTAAAAGAGCCAGCCATGCAGTCTAGGAGGTCTGTATGACATTATTTCATGTATTCAAAAGTAATTTGGCTAAGCTGGCAAGTATGATGTAAAAACAACAGCGCTTTTTTTTTTCTTTGGGGGAAAAGTACATTTACAGTCTGCCATCTGAGTGTTTCTCAGATATTCATCACAAACACATTTATCCTTTTTAAAGCAGGTTTAAAATTAGATTTTCACTAGTAATTAAAAGCTGTTCAAAACAGAGTATTTTTATCTTACTCCATACCTAGGTAACAGAAAAAAAATTAGAATTATTGTTTTACCTTTTCTAGCTTTTTAGCCTCAATATGTCGCAGCACCTGTTCCCTCCAGTCATGAGGGACTTTAGTTTTTCCTGCAGGGTCTAGTAGCGAGTGCTCCGAGTTAACCCTTGGGTTTGCTCTCTTTGAGGGGCTAGTCCGCGAGTAATTGAAGTCACTGACTGACATAGTTCTCTCTGGTATTTCGCTCACCGACGGCCGCGCGCTCTGCGGTCGGGTCACGCTCGGACCATCAATGCTGTATGTCCGGGCAGAGAGAGGCCTCTGCTGTCCCGGCATTACCGCTGGAGCTCTTCCCACTGAATGCAAATCTCTGTATGTTAAGTAGTCCCCTTCAGGCACTTGGGTCCGCCTTGAAGGGCCACTATCCCCAATATTTATGGAAGCTGTAGAAGATACACTGCTCTGCCTCTGAAGAGTGTGCCTGGTTGCTCCTGGGAGCAGTCTGTCACCTGGTGGAACAGCCCACAGATCTGTGTGTCTCCCAGCCATCCGCTGGTGAGTGCTGTACACAGCGCTGGCCCGGACATTGTTATGATTGGAGAAATTCATGTTGCCAGAATGCTTTACATAGCTGGGAGTTTCTGTACTGTCAGACCTAAGCAGACGTGAAGGAGGTAAACTGCCTTGTTCTACTTGGGTGTTGTGTTTCTGGGGCCACAAGGCATCTTTTGCTGCTGCGCTGCTGCTGTACTGAATATTATATTGGGGAGCACAGAGCATCTGTGCACCACCTGTCACTGATCCCCTCACTACACTAGCACCTTCAGGATTGTGATTTGAGTCAAACTTGAACACCGTTTTTGTAGAAGATACTAAATCAGATGATGACGACGACCCAGGAAAAACCTGCAAAGGCTGATCATAGAGAAGAGTAGCAGATTTACTTCGGACTATGTTTTTTCCATCTGCAGTATCAGATCCTGATTTTACCACAGAGTTTGGCTGTTGAGATCCATTCTCATTTACAGTATCATAGATTTTCAGCCCACCACTGTCCATACTTGTGATGCTGTGAGATTTCATCACAGGACCACTTCTCTGTGGTGACAAATCTTCAGTGCTTCTAGAAACAGACAGCTCAGCAGAATCCCCATCAACTGTAGTGCTTTTTGGTAGTTTGTCTTTACTGGGAGACTGTACTGTTTCCTCAGGATGTCCATTTACTTTATTTATATGATATTTATTTCCATTTTCCAAGTGCTCACTTTCTTCTTTCGTGTTATTATTCAAAAAGCCCATTACTGAAACAATTTTCTGTGTTTCTAACTTTTCTACAGGAACTGGCACTGCCTCATCACTAACCAGTTTATTGATATTCATGTTTATTTGGTCTAATTTGTGAGACTCCTCCATAGGAGTGCTTAGATCAACACCTTTTCCTATCAGGCCTAATCTTTCTTCAATGCTTAATTCATATTCAGACAAATTCGTAACCTTCTCTTGCACATTTAGTTTTTCTTCTACTGTTATTCCCAATTCTCCTCCATTTTGCAAAAGATTATTCAAATTTTCGTCTTCTTGCCTGGAAGAAAAAAAGATGGCTCTTAAAAGAAATTCTCGTAAGAATGAACATAATTCTCTAGGAATAATTTTAGAAAAAAATTAACATTAATATGTAGCCATGCTGTACATACAAAACAGGACAAAGAAACATTTATGATTTGCTATCTTACACTGAAGAAATACAATATATAGAGAGCTCATCTGGGCAATGTTTTTGTGTCATGTGGTTTCAGAAGTTTGTTTAAATTCAACAAGAATAATTTAAAACAGTTCAGAAGTGTCAAGAAGTACAAAGTGATAGTAATTTAAGTATTTTTAATAATTTCTTTTAATTTCCATTTTGGACAATTGTCTTGTTTGTATTAGCAGTTTCTATGAAAAATGACCTTTTTAAACTAAAACCTCTAGAAGAGTAATTCCATTCTTTGTACGTTTTTAAGAACCTTTAAGTCATGTTAGCAATCAAACTGATTTTCAAAATTGTGCGAATAAACACACAGAGCTTTTAAAATGGTATACTGATATATTTTGTAGGAAAAAAAACTTACAAAGATAAAATTATTACATCCTATTATTAAGAGAAATGGGAACCATGTATTGTATATTGAAGTTAGTCTCTGCAAGTTTTTTTTACTAGAATCTTATTAACCTTAAGAGACTATTATTAACCTTATTATAAAACATTAAAATTTTAAAAAATAAATGAATGATAAATGAATGAATTAGAGGAATGAACACAATATAAAATATTAAGTAACATTTTTCTATTGTATTTGCTTAGTGGTCCACAGTATCTTACAAACCTGATTTTGGATAAAACAGCAGCATGTGTTTCTTTGTCTGGAGAACAGAGAGAAATATCTTGGCTACTGTCAGTATTTAAGGAAACAGAATCTGACATTCGAGAAGGAGAGGAACAGTTGCTGTTATTCTGATTACTATTGTGGGTAGCTTCATCTGATAAGGAATCAGTATCTTTTGAATCATCTGAAATAAAAATTTGCAAATTTAGTTAGACACACAGATCTTATTAATAGCTATTTCTTATGTGTATGTATAGTATTCAGAAACTGTCTCTTGTTCTTCAGTAATTCTTACTACCAGAAACTAAAATGTAAGCTAACACCTTTGCAAAGTTCATTTAAACTTACAAGATACTGTTGGAAATCGTTCCCATTTTTAAAAATATCTGGCCTAATCCAAACAGCCCTTATCTGTTAATTAAACCAAATTCTTGCTTCATTCTCATTTTTCTTGTGATATGTTAACGCTACATTACTGCATACTTCCTTAAAATATCTATCAAATCATACTTCTGATACTATAAGGATTTAAAAGTTGTATATTACGTGAGTCTACTGGCCCCTAAGAAAATGAAGCACTCTGCTTCACATGCAGTATTTTGAAAGGGTACACAGTTCCTGATGTTTAACATTCTATCATTGCTTAAGTGCTATTTACCAGACCAAGTACTCTGGAACCATCTACATCACTGGATAAGCTCTGTATAGCTTTTTAGTAAAAGTAAAAACCCAGCAATGAAAAATGTTCCTCTGCAGGTCTTGAATCCAATGCATTCCCATGCTTTGCAGATCCCTTAGGACAACATTTTCAGAGTAATTTACCCCTGTGCACGTTGATTCTTGCATAATATATGCATACTTACATACTACATCCGTATAAAAATAATTTCTCTGGGGGAATTCAAGCCAGCCGTGATTCTGACATGAGCGTAGAAACAAATACATTCAAATTTTTGCTTCAAGCCAGTTACAGGTGCCAAACACATATATTTTGTGGAACTAATGGCTATCTTCAGAGACAAGAAAGAAGTTTTGACCTGGTACTTTAGTCAGACATTAAAATCCAAGGATAGCATTGATAAACATCCACCTTTTCATCTGTATGTGATCCTCAGCAGACTCTTCCTGCTTCCACCATGTGGTTCTCCTCACCAAATCTCACCTTTTTACATCTAATGTCCAGAAAAGCCTTTTGTCCTGGAAGTACTGGACTTGGATATCATATGAAAAAAAAATACTATTTCCTATCATATTTTTAGATCATGTTTTCTCTGAATCCTAGGCCATTTCTTACTCTTAAGCAAATGGTTACCCAGACCAAATTTATATTTCAGAGACTATAAAATTTAGTAAACAACAACAAAAAAATGTTCCGAAGAACAAATTAAAATAAGAGTAAAATAACTCTGGAGAACGAGTTTCCGCAAGGAAAGTTTATTCTTAAACCTTAGGAAGTGAGCACAGCTTCTGTAGAGAAATTTAAATAAATGATAACTGCTGTTTATAGCAGCAGTTACAGCAGCTGCCTGTAGCAGCAATAATTCACAAAATTTGGGTGAAGGGGGAGATACAGAGTATTTCCAATATAAATACCACTTTCTGCAATCCTTTTCTTAAGCATATCAAGAGTGTGTTCAAGCTCAAAACCCCCCAAAACGCATCCTCCTTCTCTTCCTGTCTGATTTAAACTGACAAGAATCAAGAAAATTCGGATATCAACACAGCTTTCTCTAGCATGCACTCAAGTATATGCAATTTTTTCCTGCTTTCATTGCTTAACTAAGGAATTAATAATCTTTCTTTTAAGACATACAAATTAAGCCTACTTTTACTTAATATATTGGAAAAACTAGCCATTTTGAGCCAAGAAATTATCCAAATCAGAGAACACTTCCAATGCTTTTTACGGTATCTTACCTTTTTTGCTATTGCTTAGGGCTACCACTTTTGGTTGGTTTATGGAGGTTTCTATCAGTGGTGGTCGCATTTCTGCCATTTTCATCTCTTCATCAGAGGACAGTTCTTCTGACTCCTGCTAAAGGAAAAACAGCTTTATGCTGCCCATTTTAAAGAGCAGCTTAAACGTTAGAAATAAATGTTATCTAAACTATCATCCAACTAAACAGTAACGGAGTAAAAAGATAAATAAGCCACATAACACAGGCAAAGCAAAACAACTTTGTAGTGCATCCATAGTGCAAGTCAACTGAATTATCTTTAAGAAGTAGCACATGCAGACTTGCACTGTCACTGATGAACTCTGTCGGCTGACACTCAGAAAGGTAACTTTAACTGCGAAAAACTACTTGGAGCAAGCAGATGAAGCCTTCATTCCACCACTGGAGAGAGCATTCAGTTGAGCCCAAGTCACAAAGTCATCACTGAACCAGCAAACACTGCAGACTGACTAGATGGGTATTGGTTTTGAAGAAAAGAGTCCAAACTAAAACAGCTACCGAGTAGCATGACCAAGACAATCTTAGGAAAGGAGAAGTATACTGTGCAAAAAGACTGAAGGAGCTTGTACTGCCTAGTCCATCTAACAAAAACAGAGTAAGGGTGGCTTGCTGGGGGTAAATTACAAAATGAACAGGAGTTATTTAACTTCAATGGCAGAGGAATAAAGCAATGCTGAATACATTTAAGCCAGTAATCGCTAGTTCTGAACCATAAGATGGAACTCACTGCCCTTATGAGAGAGATTAATAGACAAAGCTGCTGCAAGATCAGCCATGCAATTTATTCAGTATCCTACTGCCAGCCCTGTATTCATTTATCTTCAAACCCCAGTTGTTTCCAGTAATATTTTGAACAAACAAACCACCAACAAACTTTATTTCCTCGAAGCAGAATTTTTTTTCTAGTAAACATACCTCCCACTACAAAAATCCATGTTGCATATTGCAAAAAGAGTCTGCCAGTGTTGACTTTTTCTTATTATTTGGGAATACTTAATGCATGGAACCTACTGGAGCACCACCTTGCCATGATACCAATTATCTGGCCAGTTCCTGGGTCTGCAGGAAGGACAAATCTGACAGAGACGCAGCAAACAAGCTACGATAGTCTTAATTAAAAATTAAAAATAAAAATCCATCTGCTTTTTCCTACAATCCAAACCAACCTCTTCACTGCATCTACCACATTCCCTTCCTCTTGGATGTGACATATCAGTGTAATCAATGCTGAAACAGAAAGCTTACACATGTGAAAAGTTCAGCTATCTGGATTCTGCAACAGTGTTACCAGCAGGAAGTAAGGAAATACATAGAAATAAGGACTTCACTATACCTGTCTTGTTTACTTACTATAGCTACAAAGACTTGCTGTCACTATGCTTAAACAACTATCCTGATCTTCTGAAATTACATTTTTAAATTAAAGAAAGAATGTCAATACCAGTATTTTCAAAAAGCATATAGAAGCAGGAATGCACTAGAGGGGAAGTAATCAGTGACAGCCATAACTGCCAGTCACTCAAGTCTCTTCACCATAAGTATGATACAGGCACATTCCACAGCGTAACACAACACAGGCAAAAAAAAAAAAATAATCCACTTGTGAAACTATGAAAAAAGTATTTTACAGGTTGTGACTGGGAACTGATTGAATGACAACTTCCAAAATTTGTCATAAATCTCAAACTTCCTAAATAAATGAATACATGGTGTTTGTCAGAGATGCAAAGTTCAGAAGTGTAAAATCCTTCACTATAAGAGGTAATACATCCCAAGTAATATTCTTGACAGTTCAACAGTAAACACATAGGAATATTTTAAGACCCATCTTTCACTTTTCATTTCAAATGCATGTGTATACTCACTCGGATACAGAAACTTCATTGCTACCACTGATCTGATGTTTTCTCATTTTCAACAACAATTAAAAATGGTTTATTTAATGAAGTATTGACAATCAAGCAATAACTGGAGAATTTTACCGAAGTATGAGTATTTTCACAGTTTCTATCAACCTTTAATTGAGTTTGCTTTATTTTTCTTTAAATGCATGCACCTTTTATTATGAACTTCTTATTAGCTGTTTCAACTTCTACTTAACAAAATCTGAAGCGAGAAAAATACTGTATTGAAAACCATCTGAATTTATAACACATATAGAGGGCAATTTTCTTGTATTGTCAAGAGAAATTTTCATCCCCAAGAAGAACAAATTCAGTAGAAAACCAGCACAATTTTTGACGGCTATAATGTTCTTTGCAATGCCATACCTCAAGCATGTCTTCATGGTTGACAATTGCTTTCGTGTTCTGCAAGTTTTTAACAAGTGCAGTCATCTGTGAATTAGCAGTGCTGTGCTCAGCTTCTGGTTCACTAGGCTTCTGCACAGAGCTTCCTGCTGAAAATTGCTTTCTCTCATCGGCTTTGTTCTTTATCGAACCAATTTCTGAAGTCTACAGAATTAAAAATATTAGCAGAAAAACATCCTGAAAGGTTTTTAGCGACATACAGAGCCAACATTATATATTTTGGAAAATATGAAATGGAAAAATCTGAGGTCTGAAATGATAAAGTACAGAACGTACCACATATGACACGCTAAGAAAATGCCACAGATTACTAAAATACAGTCCCTAGCTTGTGTCAATCTTTTCCTTACTGGTGCCAATTTGTACCATTACATTTCCAGTCAAATGAAAAAAAAAAAAATCAAAAAAGCCAATACCTACAATGATTCTATGTCAGCACCAAAAAGTAGTCCTATCACCTATCATGCTGCATCAAGCTCACAGAGACTCTGGACACTTCTGCCAGCCTGTTATTAATGCTTGTTATCACACAAAACCTTCAGTCATGAGGGGAGCAGTAAAATCCTTAGAGATTATTGAAACTTCATTGTGAAGTCTGGCAGATAAAAGAGGATCAGAGGATGACATAGATGCCATCTTCCAGAAACGAGTCAGCTCCTTACAACATCCACAGTTTGTATTTGCCTGAGAATTAGGTCACTTCTCTTGTTCTTAGTGTAGGAGGAAGACTGTTATTGCAAACCAGATGTTTATTACAGACCTCCTTAGGTGGTGAAGAGGTAAACTGTGTTCTGTAATCTAACAGTTTTTCTTGCTAAAGTGTCAGAGGAGAGGGAGAAGAGAATTAAAAGGAATCAATGACACTTGAGTCTTTGGAACTTCTTGGAAAACCAGAAGATAATGCTATCTCTAACCTTTACTCCCACATCTTTTACAGAAACTGTCTGGACCTCTCGTTTTGATTCCTTGGCAGTATCTTCAGTAGATTCTTCATCCTTTAGCCTATGTACAATTGTCTGGACTGTTTTGACCATATTCTTCAGTTCATCAGGATATGGAGTCGGGTATCTCTTCAGATTGCCCTCCTGTATAACAAAAAGCAGTAAGGTTCTACATTTATTTAAATGTCAGAACTAAAACATAAGCTTTAAAAAAATAATTAATTAGGCCAAACCACTGAATAATCTAGAGTCTCCACCTTGATATTCAAGTGTACCTGCACTTTCCCTCCCTTTCCCCCAACATGTCCAATGATTCCAAGCAAGGATTAAGCCTTAATAAAATCATTAATAATAAAATCATTATGTATCACAGTTTCCCCACTTGTTCTCCACAGCACCATTAGTCAGGTGGCCTCCTAGTTAGGCCCCACATTGCCATGTATCAGCTTGAGTTCTTCCCTTGTGCCCTGCTGAAAATGATTTGGTCAAATAATGCCCAGACTAAAAGCAAACACAACAAAAAAATCGAAACCATTGTGTTTCATCCTGCTAGATACTCTAAACTAATAACTGATTACTTGATTTATTCAGCAGAGTGAAGCCCAGAGGCAAGGTAAGGAAAAGGCTGAGATTAAGGGTGGAAATAAGTGGGAGGGAAGCACCAAGTATGCAAAAATAAATTCAATACTAACCCGAGGTGGTGCCTCTCTCTCATCTTTGTCTTCATCACACTCAAATGCCACCTGAGCACGCTGTTTCCTCTGTTCCTCCCACAGAGATGGATTGAAACTTTCATTATCAGATATGAACATAACTGGAAAAAAAATCCCAAGAAGCTCTTATAAGAATAGGATACACTACGCAAAATAAAATATACTCATTTTCTTTCTCTTGGATGGGATTGGTGTGCTTTTGTATTCACTCTTTTTAAAAGATAAAAGACTAACAGCACCATTAATTGAAGATTAGATGCAATGCCACTGCTTTATGAACTTGGCTGTACTTTTATATTAGAAAAATCCTTATATGCTCAGCTGTACACTAGTCTTAACACTCACACTTGAAAATTTTCAGCGGAACTCTGCTAAGTGGTTTTATTCTATATATAAATATGAAATAATCTATTAGTGTGTATAAATCAAAAAACATAAATTATACTTTTATAGAATTATATAGCCTATGACCAGTCCTTAACATCATTAAGCACATGTAAGAACATTAATCTGATTTCATTTAATGAAAATTTAAAAATGAAAATTAAGAATGACTTACTGAGGAAAACCCTGCATTCTTACTAATCCTAAAGAAATGTAAGCATCTAAAACTGAAGGTTAAGTTAATCTGCATGATTTTGCAGAAGTTACACAGTTGACAGGGGCTTTACATACAAGTATTTTTTGCTTAATTTTACAAGAGATTAAAAAAATCTTGTAGGTACCCACTGTCTCTTATTTTCGCATGTCTTGGTGTTACATCAGCCAGGTTCTACTTTTAGCGTGACAAATAGTATAATAAATCTGCCACTACCACCCAGCAAATGTATATCCTTCACTAGCAATACCAAGACTGTTCATATTAACCACTTCTACATCTGACGTAGAGAAATACTTAATTTTAGGGCTCAGGAATATTTGTTACTCTGCATTTATTGGGTAAGCTTACAATTCTAACATATCTAAAAATATGATAATAAACTTCACTCTCACTATTAGTAAGACTTCCTGACCAAAAGCCAACTTAAAAACTCTATCTACTGAACCTGAAACCTTCCTTTTGGAATTACTACCTCAGACAGGTATTCCGCTAGCTTAAGCCAAACAAATAGTCCTTTCCTTGCCTACAGGAAGTAACCCCAGAACCTGAGAAAAACAGAGTTCAAATGGAGAGAACACTCTCAGGAACAGTCTTGCACTTCATTGAATCCCACAGTTCTCACATTCTATCAGAGGTACTGCACATACATTAGAAGGTGCTAAAAGTGATGCACAATTTATGCTTTCCTTATGTTTTTGATTACTCCTCTCTCAGTGTACTAGACACCTAGTGCTACAGAACAAGAAATGTCGCAACTTGTCAGTTTTCAATTATTTCCATTAATATATTGCCCCCCCTTCATTTCTGTTAAAGCAGCAAAAGCTTCTTCCTTTTCCTTGCAAGGGAAAAAAAGTGGAAAAATAAAGTTATTTAACTCTCTTTTCCTAACGCCTGTTGGGCTTACTACTGGAATATTACTTGTTTCCCTAACTATTTCACAACTGTGCTGAAATAACTTTCTGCTAAGAGCTTAAAATTGTGTGCCTAACTTTTTATAAAAACAGTTCAAATTACATGTGAGCAATAGGCTTTTTCCGGATTGATTTTTTTTTCACTTCAAAATAAACCCGAGAATGCTATGTACCTTTCCAAAAATACGTACTTGGTAATGGAGGAAACATTTTGTTACAATAGTCAGTTTGAAGCTAACACCTGCTAAAGAGAATTTCACCCCAAACCATTAAACTCTGTTGGAAAGAATGAGGCTGTCAACACTGGGAGTGGCAACCATCACAGAATGTGTTCCTGCCAGTCCATTTCTCACTTTGCTCACTGACATAGTTTCATCTTGAATTTACCAACATGTTCTCATTCATCAGAGACAACTCATCATCTCTTACAAGTATACTCCAAGCTTGTATTTAAGTATTATTTAGTGAAAATCATATTAGCAGGAAGCCTTCCCACTGTTGTCAAAAGTGACCACTGTGACAGGGTATTTCAGAAATTCCTTACCCTCCTCAGTCCTTGGCTGCTGAGGGAACATGTAATTAGTAAGTACTGTTTTCTGTGTGTCAGGGTCAGCTTCTTTTTGAAGAGGGATAAGTGGTTTAGACTAGAAAGTAAATGAAANAACATGTCTGTATTTGACTGATGACAGGCTTTGACTGAGAACAAACTCAGCACCAGCTTTTGTTAAAAGCAAACAATATTCAAAAAATAACCCAGTTTCTTGTTGGTACTTACTACTATCCCAAAGCATGCTCATCTAAAATGCACAGATATATTTGGCTATTTAAAGCTCCAATCATATAAAGAGAAAAATTCTGTATTCTTTTTTGTTCATTTTGACAGCAGATTGAACATTCTCCACCTCTTACACGGCAGGGCTGGGGATTCTTTAAATTACTGTTTTAGAAGTGCACATTTGAGGCTAGTGGATTTCCGACAGTCCTGTATAGCTTAATGCCATTCAGAAAATCAGCATAATATCAAGAACTGTAGTAAAAAGGAAAAATACAAGCTACAAGCATGTGAGTTATTGCTTAACAGCTTCAAGTTGAACAGTCACACAGTTCAAAAGGTGTGGCAGGAAACCTAACTCAAAATCAGGCATGCTGAGTTTCCCCACTGGTATAGCTGTAAAAGCAACAGCAGGCTACACATTTAAGTTCTAGCTTATGAAGCACTAACTCTCCTGTGTAAATTAGCCTGAACAAAGGAAAACAAGTAAACAACAAGAACAAAACAAAAAACCAAGCAGAGAAAACACAACAAAAACAAATGAACAAAACCCCTCCCAACATCTGTTAAATTGCATTTCCTCACAGCACAGAACTTCTCCAGAAAGATGAGTCTCCAGAAACAGGTAAGCTCAGTATTGGTTACTTCAGGAGAATTGCCATAGTAATGTCAAGAAAGTATTGATGCACACAGTACTATGGCTCTGTTCTTGTCAATCCCATTAGGAATGAAGTCAACAACCATTTATTTTCAATATTCTATTAAAAAAATTTACCTGATTGTCTGATAGCCACATAGCAGTGAGTTGTTGCAGTTTTGTAAAGGTAAATGGTAAATTCTTCAGTCTGTAAATTACAAGAATTTATGTAAGTACATTTAGCCATACTGTTAAGCTTTTAAACAATCTTGCATTAGCCTGTAATTTTTTTAGAAGAACATTTCCATATGAAGTTTAATTAATAAATATTGAGAGCTGAAAGGCTACAGCATGTAATTTAAATTCAAATTTTAAAAAACTCAAGCAAAGAAGAAAAACTTCTATCTGCCCAGTCTAGCAAGCAGCTTAAAATAGTTATATTGTAACTTGAATTTAACTCAATTGAGTGACTTGAATACAAAGACAATTAACATGAATTAGCAAACCTGAATCCTGAACATTTTATCTCTCAATATACATTCCAACAAAGGAAAAATACGCTACACCTGAAAATCAGTTTTTTTCTCAAAGATACATGTATAGGGAAGGGGCTGTCCTGGATAATGGATGCTCTAGCACTAATGGATAAATCAAGCTACAAATGGAGTACAAGAGAAGCTGGATTGACAGAACAGGAAGGAGAGCTCTGCTAAACTTCTCTCTCCCAGTGTATTTCAATACTATAAACTAACAATTCCCCAAAGCTAAACATTTTGTCCATTTTTAATCATCATCTCTAATAAAACACAACTCTCTTCCCCCCTTCCACAGAACACCAAAGTCTTTTACAATATCCTGTGATACTGTTGGGTGCTCCATATGCAATTCAATAAACTATAAATCTTTTAAGTAAGAATCAAAAGTTTCATGAAAACAACTGGACTAATTCCACAGAAAAACACATGCTAAGAATCACGAATGTATTGAAGCTGCACTTCAATGCATCTACCACATCACTAAAATAAAGACAGCTTAATATAATGGAACTGCAAGATCCAGAATATCACAATAATACATTAAATATATCTCAGTCAGCTTCTGAGCTGTGTGTGAGATAAGGAAAGATGGCATAATGTATTCGTAACAATCCCTCTACATTATTGTTGCATTTCATACAACTTCTACTTGATTAAAAGCATTCACAAACCTATTGTCACTCAGATTGATGACTTTTAATTTCTGCATATCACCCATTTCTTCAGGGAGAAATTCAAGCTTATTAGAATGCAG
>VYXC01008083.1:199894-213453 GCA_013397175.1 Platysteira castanea
AAAGCTTTTACATGTCTCAGTTTTCAAAACGGAAAAAAAAAAAAAAAAAACACAAAGAATTAATTAAACTTCACAACATAAATATGAAAAATTTTAAAACAATTAGTATTCAGGCTATTTTGCCTGGAAGGTTTATTCATACATACTAAACCTTTAAGTTTCAATACCCAGCAATGAATTCTTTCTTGTTGCTTAAAAAATCAAATTTCATTATTTAAAAACTTGTGTACTTGTATGCATCCTCCTTTAAAAACATACACAAAGAGAATCTTCTCAAAAATTATTAACTTCACAAGTTGTACAGACTACATAAACATGTTAAAATATTCATTTTTCAGTTTTGCAATTAAATACATACCTCTGATGGCAGCTGAGTTAAAAAGTTATGATCTGCAGCAAATGTTCTTATATTAGAGAGCTGCCCAACAGATGACGGCAATGTTTCAATCTCATTGAAACTACAGTCCAGTTCTTCTACTGATATTAACCTAAAAAAAACCCAAATTAACTCCTCTATACAGATTAACTAATCCAACATTAATTGAATACTTGCAGTTTAAATAAAGTTAGTATCACTATTAATTATTCATCTCAAATTTAGTTCAAAATAAACCCAAAGGAATTTAAATCCAAGAAGAATCCTTTACTGATTGCCTAAAATGTGTTTTGGGGTGGATGTTTTTTCTTGTTAGTTGATTGCAGGTTTTTTCGTTTTGTTTTGAGCTTGCTTATTTTTTAAAAATCTCCTTTACACTGTCTTCACAATTAAAACAATGAGGCCAGCAACATCAAATGCTTGTGTAGTACATGACAACGCGCCAGTGCAAGGCATTAAAAACATTCAGAATGGGACAGATCATAGTCAAATTAGAGCTGAGTGCAGTTTTTGAACAAGCAAAGAATTTCAAGAGTTAGAGGCAGTTAACCTACCAATCTTGCAGTGAAGCAGTATTTTGTAAACTCTGACAAAAAAAGATAACTGTAATAATTAAAATATATGAAAAGAAATTGGAAGATATTGTACATTTGTATAGCACTTAATTCTGAGCCAATTATTTTTGCTATTACTTGCAAGTTTTTAAACTAAATTGCTGAACACCAAAATATATATTAAAAAAATCTGCTGATGGACAGCTGAAAATTCTCTCTCTCTCCCTCTAAAATAGAGATAAACACATGTTCATATTTACTATTTACAAGATTTTTAAGATTGGGCAATCATCTGCAATATCTACCACAGCCATGTTACTGTCAACAAAAACCAGTTTCAGGAAGCTGACTCTTTAGGTATCTTGTTTTCCATCACACTCAATTTTTCTTTCTTAGATTGGTGCCTGCATTAAGTGAGGAATATATGTCTTTTGGTCTTAAATAATAAGGACATACATGCTGCAAAGTAGAACTGAGATATGAAATCACTAGCTTTAAGTGGTATTAGGATATTAAGGTGTAGAAGAAATGAAATCAAGTAGTTACAAAAACTCCGAAAGAGGAGCCATTGTTACAGAAAAGCGTTCGGAAAGGCAATTCAACTTTTTATTTTGGTGGAATACCTACCCTCCTATGGAGTCTGGCAAATAAATTAACTGGTTTTCATCAATTTTAAGTGTTGTCACCTTTTTCAGAGAACCTATAATAATAGGAACAAGTAAATCAAAATGGACAGTTGAGTTCATTAAGCTGAGTTTTAACTTTAAATTAAGAGGGGAAAAAACCCCCAACATTATGGGCAAGCAACCACATCTTCTCTATTCCCTGGCACGCCCATAGTGTTGTATTTCTAAGGAAATAAGAAGATGAGCTTATAGAACTTGTTTGCCAGTTTACAATGTGTCAGTCTTTCAGGTAGGTGGGTGGGGGCAGGGAGAAAAAGAAATTGGCTTTCTTCTGATAGAGACAGCCGTTTTTCATCTATTTACAAACTACTGTATAAAGTAAAGAATGCTCCAAAACAATTATAAGTTATTATTTAAGTTATTATCATGCATTACAGCTTTATCAAGAACTGGCACTTCTGCTCAACTGAAATAGATCTAGAATGTAATTTTTCTATTTTCAAGTGCTCTGTGTCTGAACTATAGGCTTTTAAGAACATGAATTAACTGAAAATACAAACCAATAGACTCTGGCAGTTGCTGAAGTGAATTACTGGATAACAGTAGGTCTTGCAGGCTTTCACAACCTGAAATACCTTCTTCGACTACTTCAATGTTGTTTTTAGAAACATCCAAGTAGGTCAGTTGTTTCAAAGTGCCTATGAACTAAGAGCAAAAGAAAAAAATGCTTTCTAGAAAGTGCAAGTTCAAAACAAAAAATGTGGCAGATTTGACAAACTCTCTCAAGTGTAATGCCACAGGAAAAGACCTAGAGTGCTGAAATACAATTTTATGCAAAACAGTCAAACTTTCAAATGAAGTATTTTGTGCAGATAAGCACAGCTGATGTTTTTACACACACAAACACCCCACAGTAGCTCTGCATGTCCCTGAAGTCAGTCTGCTGCACATTCAACGGTTTGGTTAGCTGCCGTGAATCAAGCAATTGAAGGTTTAGAACAGACTTCAGAGACACAGAGTGTGAGGACATCATTATGCTCCAGTAAAGACTTTTAATGCTTATTTTTGCCTTTTGTGTAAAACTGCATCCTACTTTACCTCAAAAACAACAACAATGAATCCCTAATTGTACTAAACTGAAAGAAACAAGCCAAAATACAAGCTTGTATTACCATTCCATATGAACCAAGCATAAGCTTTAAAATTCATGCACATTACTGAAATCTTCACTTTCAGAAATACAGTTTTATTTTACTGCAAAACACAGTTCAGCTTGTATTTTACAATCAAACCACTCAACTGTCTAAGAGTTAGCTGAAGTAAAAACAGTAGCAAATACTACTGATTAGGCAGGAAGGCCACATTTCACAATGACTGCTAGAGATGTTAAGGCTGAAAACAAGCCAGCTGCTTCCCAAATTTCAAATACTCATTTATTAATTTGCTACAGCTTAAGCACAGGTTCTCAAATACTGTAATAATAGGTCAGTCTGGACCAAACGTAATCCTGAAAGACGTCAGGAACCCATACAAAGTCAACAGACTGTTTTCTCAGGAACTAGCTACGCTCCCTGTCTACACAGCATTGAAACTGGCACTGCTTGCTTTACAGCTGTGACCAGTAAAAATCCACACAACATATTTATCGTGTAAATTCCTACTTCCTGCCTAATACAGAAAAACCCCTTTTTGGAAGGACCATTCAACCATAAATTTGATTTAGGACTTTTACCCATTTTCCTGAATTGCAACAGAATTTTTAATGAGAACTATACAACTTTCAATGAAAAAAAAAAAAACAAAAAAACCAAAAAGCTGTGAATGTAGCTCTCATGATCAGTGATAATTTCTAAGTGGATCAGTTAAGCATTCAAGTGCCATTTAGCCTTTTGGCTTTAAGTAACACTAAAATTACACAACTTCAACATACATGATCACTGACAAACCAAATACCTCTGTAATTTAAAGTACTCTATGTTTAACACAGCAAAAGAACTTACCCCAGGAATAAGTGTTAGTCTATTACCATCCATCCAAAATTCCTTTAATCCACTCAGTTGTTCAAGTACTTCAGGCTGTGATGGGAAGCCATTTTAAAAAAAGTTTATGAAAAAATCCCGGTGAATGGCAAAAACAACTCCAGTGATTTGTTTATGGCAACTTTAATAATGTCTTACTATAGCTGTTATACCCACTTTTTTCACTGGGTCATCAAAGAAAACCCAGATATTTCACTTTTGAAGTTTAAATACATACCAGATATACAGAAACTTCTAAGAACTTCACCACAGCACTAAATAATCTTTAGAGAAAGGCTTTCTGTTGATTTGGTGTTTTTTACAGAAAGTATTACTTTTCAACAGGCAAACAGTCTTAAGTTACATGTACAATTTTGATTGAGGAGGTCTAAAAACCTTTAAACTCCATCAGCTTAGAGGACCTGTTTTACAAAACCCCTGGATTTTTTGGTCTGGGTGAAAATGGAAACAAATTTCATTCTTCTATCAACAAAGTGTCCACCTCCATGACACAAGCAAGCCACTCCATCCATAAAATGAAGTGAAGGATTGTGTTTCCACTACAACTTATTGCTAGAAGTGTCTTTCAGATCAGGGAAAGACCTCTTTTGGTAAATATCCATGTTGCATATGCTTTCCTATTTAAAATTCCCTCCTGAGAAAGTAATACAAAAGAGGTACTACTGCACCTTAATAACTACAGCCAAGTTCAGATAAAGGTTAAATAAATTTTGTTATATAGTAAATAGACAGGATTTCTCCTTAAGTTGCAGTCCTGACTCCCAGTAACTCATTTTCCAAGAGAAGGTCATAACTCAAATGTTAGTTTAAGGCTCCTACATAAATATCTACCCTGTGATGAGAATATGGCAGGAATGGTAAGGGCTAGATGTTTAACCATAATATTGAAAAATGTCTTAAATACACTCTCCTATTTTCCAAATCATATCACTAGGCAAGTGTTCAGCTCTGCATATTCTACTAATGGCACAAAAAGGCTTGATTTTATTGTACTGCAGGTCAGCAAGTTTCATTATATTTCTATTTCAATTCCTTTACCGAGGGAAGTACTTGTAAAAGCAGAGAGATGTTATGTGACTCTAAATACAAGATACATTTGCCTGTGAGACCACAAACAGGAAACAAGTCAATCCAGGCTGAACAAAAAATCAGAGCACCTCAACTTTTAAAATACTACTTTGAACAATATTCAAACTTAAAATTAATATAGTTTCCCTTGGATCTAAATAGTTTGTGCATGGTAATAAAAGCAGGTTATGCACAAAACTGTAACATCAAATACATGATAATCAATAACTGTTTAGAATTTATTCTAAGCCAAATAATTATGTTTATAATTTAAACACATATTACTATTATTCACCATTACAGTAACCACACTATACAAAGGTGTTATTTTAAAATGGAGTAAAAACATACTCACATTCTTAAGAACACACACATAATTTTTATAACAGGCTCCATAAAGTACTATAAGGTATAAATAGTACTTACTTGGTAGCAGAACTCTTAAGCTGATGTTTATATTTTCATATTTATTAAAAACATATCAAGGGATAAGGAGAGTTATAAAAGATGCAAAGCTTACCACTTCTGTGAATTCATTACTTCCTAAGTCCAGTCTCTCCAACTGAGTCAGTCTGGACATGGTTCTGCACAGGAAGGAGATTAATACAAAATTAGATCTAAGAAAATACTAGCTACATCAAATCTTCCAGTATTTACAAAAATCTAGTTATCAGTATTAAGCAGTGATGCTATTCTGGACCAGGAATCATACCTAATAAGGGTCAATTTTTCACACACTGTTCAACCAGGCACATATCACTGACCCTGCAGACTGTTGAGTGTCACACAAAGAGTACACTGCAACACACCTACAGATAAGCTTGCAAAAACTAAAGACCAGTAAAGAAATCTTCACGATAAAGAATAATGCAGTAGTGCATCTCTTCTTTTGAGTGGTTCAGCTTTTCACCTACAGTCACAATACGTCCTTTCAGTCAAAAGCTGGTTAACTACATGTTTTCTTCTCAAAGACTATTGCCTAGTGATCAGGAAAAACAGAGAAGAGGACTTTTGAACCACAGTAACCAACACTACCTTTTTACCTCTCCAGGCTGCTGACTAAGTTGCTTCCATGTGACGTGGTTTGGAAACCTAATTATTTCACTAGCCATACATTAAATGAAATTACTAAATTGGATTTTGGGACACATCAATACTCTTTAACCTAACTTATGGCAAATATTAAATCCATGTCTGAAATAAAAGTAAAATCCGTTACTTCAAGCTGTTTTTTGGAAACATTTTTCCTCTACTTAAGTTTGCGTTGAGGACTCCACAGAGATTATCTACCACTGCACATGGTGATCTACACAATGGGTACTTCACAGTCAACAGCAGTTTCACCTGAAAGTACTTTTTAAGAGGCTGTGAATTCCTCATATGACATCATGTTCTGTATTTATTTAATAAGAGATTTCCACAGAACAATTAGTAGTATCTAAAACTTTCATATATCAACTGCAACTGTGTACATACTATAAAATTCTGGAAAAGCTAAATATAAGAGCTTCTAAATGGTAGAGTCTTGTATATTATCAGAACATCACACTAGTTCCTCCAAGAAACAATTGCATGAGAACAAGATGCTCTATGCAGCTATTCAAAGCTTTAGTTTTTATTCAAATACCGTAAGCTCCTCAGTGGCTCTGAACATACAGTTCAAAAGTAATATATTGGAAAATGCCTTATTTACTGAAAGCAATTTAATGTGATTATTAATATTATTCATGAAATAATCTCCAAGAAGGAGACTCAATATTTGTTTAGAAAATTGATTTTCATGACATTGGCATAATTAAGCTGGGGACAAACTAGGAATTTAGCCTAAGTAGGTAAAAACAAGGCCAAGACAATGGCAGAAGCATTTTTTGCACTGTACATATAGTATACACAGGCTTTGAAGGAAAGCCTCTAGCTAACATTCCTACTGTCCTAGAGAAAGAAAAAAAACCCCAAGAAACATGAAAAGGCTACTTTCAGAAGACTCTGAGAAACAATTTCCCTCATTTCTTGAAGCTAATGAACAGGATGATTATCAATAAGCCAACTGCTAACATTCTTTTTAATTTCTAACTAAACTCTCAGTCCCTTTGAAACCCTGCAGAAGATTATTCTCTCAAAGCTTTGTGAGAGCCTGCCAATACAAATTTTAGTGCTGTATGTTCCTCACAAATTTGCCCCAATGAGTCTTTGAGAAGCACTACTGAAGAACTCCTTTAAAAGGATCTATCATAGTATTCTGTAGCTTTTGAAACTTCATAGACCACACTATGCAAACCAATGTTATGTAACAATGACAGGATAACAAGATAACTTTATTGATTTTGGGCCCTTTTTTTCTCTTGCCAAAGTGACTGTAATGTAGCAAACACATCCACTCAAGTATAAAACAAAGACAAATGTGGTGGGTCTTGGTAATATTCCTTTCTTTCCCTGCTACTTGTATAATAGCACTTTCAGACATTTTAGGACTAATATCTCCTTCCTTTTATGTATTGTTTATAGAGAATTACTTTCAGAGAAAAGGCAAACAAGGCTTTCAATAATGTTATGGTAGCAGGAAAATTCAAGGCCAAAGGAAGTTGAAACAAACATTAACTAGATCATGGAGTTACATCTATTTCCATCTTTGACACAGCACTACGTAATCCCTCCCATACACTGAAAGTCAATTCAACTCAATACTAAGGGATCAGATAGCCTAAACTATGCCTCAAATTCTGGTGTTGTATACAGACAGCTTCACTAAGGTTAACACAACTGTTTACTTCAAGTAGCATATAGTTCAAGATGGGTGTGTGTGATGGCAAGATCAGGCCCTGAACCATTGTAATTATACTCTCATATACTCTTGCTTCTTTCTAAAAAGCTTACCTCTTTTTACTGACAATTAGGCCACAGAAGCTTAAAAAATGAAAAAAAAAAGTATCATATTTTTACTGGACCATCTTCCCAATTTACCTATCATAAAAATGCCTCTAAAATAGTCTCTGTGTGTTTTTGCTTTCCTTACAGTAAAAATAGTTTCATAAAGCTGTTTTGCATTATAATGCTGCCACTTGCAATCTCTGGATGTGGATAAGCTCCAAACAAAATGATGCGTATTTGGCATAAAATTTGGCATAAATTAAGGTTGATTTAATGTGTTGGCATTAATCACCCAGTTTGATTATGATTCTTTCAAGTAATTCATACTTTAGTGTCAAAAATTGTGTGCATGTTTTAGTCAGAAAGAGTAGAATTTATCCAAATACATTTTTTATTACAAATAGGAAAGAATTTGCTGTAAGATTTAAAGTATTAGAAAGATGAGAGCCACAGGAAAACAAGAAAATATACTGGTATTCTATAGCAAAAATATTAGGACCTACTGCTACATCTTATTAGCATCAAAAAAATGCTTTGGATTTTCTACACATTTTAGAGCTGTATAGCATGTTCTATAAGAGCACCAGAATAGAATAATAAAAGTGGCATCTCAGCATCTATTGTGGATTATTATGGAAGTGATATAGAGAACCTCTTCATGATATTTGCCGTTTAGTTTTCAATCAAGGATGAAACTCTGAAAACGAGGAAGTCAACAAAAAAATTCCCAGCACCTTCAACAGAGGGTATGTCTGACTTAAACACATTAACGCATTTGTTTAAGTGTCTCTTTTCACTACAAGAGTAAACTACGCTTTTAAAAGTATTTCACGTAATTCATGCTGTTAGCGTTAATTATGGCAATTAAGGTCAGAGTGATCTTATAAACAAAATCTGTATTAGCTCTAAATTTTAATTATAGCTACTGTTCCTCAGTTGGGAGTAACTTAATTTAGAGAGCTACCACCCTGAATTACACGTCCTCTAATTTTTTTCTGCTGAAAAGTAGTGATAGCAGAAAGAGCCAAAGAGGATTGAGAGTATTTATACCACAGAATGCTTCACACTTTGAAGATGTAAATTCACACTTTCTGATGCTGTACATGTCATTCCAGATAGGAGTTCTGGCTTGCTTATACAGCAGACTCCACAGTACAGTATCTAGGCACTTAAAAAAGGAATCCCAATAGAACATAACCCTTGATCATGTCTCAGGCATATAATTAGCTACAGTCACTAAAAAAACCTGGCTGTTGCATTTGAAAAGCTGGCAATTCCCACTTCAGCCTACTGCACGCAAGTCTCTCCCAGCATATGAGTTGGACAGAGTGAATATTCAATTGTTAGAGACTCCTCCACCAGAACTTCTTAACATCCACAAAAGCAGCAACTCTACCAATTTCTGTTGTCAGTGAAAGATCCCTTTTACAGTACATTACAACATATTCATGACTCTGCAGGTGGTTATTTACATCCCACCTTTGGGATCTATTTCTTTCTTTATTGACGTCTTGTATCTTTGTTAACCTGCCCAGAGCTCTGGAGTCCCAGTCAGAAAATCCCAGGCATGGCTCTTATTCATAGAAACAGCAGGAATTGCATCACCATCAGCCTGGGCTTGTTTGATGAAGTAAGTGAGAACTGCAAGGCAGGGACTACAAAAACGCTAGATTTCAGGAGAGAGGCACAATTGGATTAATGTTAAAACAAATGTTGTAGGAATTTCTAGAACTCTACTGTACTTACTTTGGCAATATTTTTAACTGGTTTTCTCTAAGTTCCAATATCTGGAGTTTAGTTAATCTGTAACAGAAAGGCATAACAAATTATTATAATATTCTGTATTTCATAACAAAAGTAATCTCTGAACTTACTTACATTACAGAATTAAAAGAAAATTTAAATCTCTACTTTTGAAATTTTTTTTCCTGTAACATTAAGATGAAATTTTGTGCAAAATTTGCATGTTATTTTAAATTCATTAGTTGGAGTTTGATTTTCATAAAGCAACAAACAAACTAGATCTCGCCTGCTTTTCTGCACCTGTTCGAACACATTTGTTTTCCTTCATCCCAAAGATTTCGGAACATTTCACTGGATTAATTATGGGTACATGTTATCGTCATAATGAAAAGTACACAGGAAGCAACAGAAAGGTATGATTACTTTGCACAATTAAAGATGGTCAATTTCTACTACTGACAATGTATCAGTTTAATATAAAAAGCCTCATATGAGGAATACCTGTAGTCTTCCACCTGATAAAAACAACCTTTAAATAATTCTTGGATTTCCTTCCATATTCTCTTTCTAGTCAGCTTCTTAATCCACTTTGATATTTCTGTTAGCAGGTGGTTTGACCCTTCTTCCAGTATATCCTTGGTTGCAAGACAAATAAACTCTGAATCCCAACTCAACTGCCTGGCCAAGGTAAGTTCCAAGCAGTCTTGACACGCACCATTCCCAGTGACATTTTTTATACTGGGATAGAAGTGACAAAGCTCTATTTGTTAAAAAAAGTGTAGAAAATGAGTTTGGTTTAAGTACAGACAGGACTGTAATGACAAGAGTTCTACATGTGACCCACTGACAGCCCTTATACAACATAAAATAGGGCATTAAGATCCCTGACTCAGAAAGGAGCTTAGTGAACAGACCAGTCTTTCCTGAAGGTGCTCACCCAGTGCACTGTAAGGACAGAGACAAAAACCTTAATTTTTATTAAGTGGTAAGAACTATACTTCATGTAGAAATGGAAAGCTGAAAACAATATTTATTTTTCCTCTAAACATTAACTCATTTTTGGATGAGCTTGAAACCAGCAATCTGCCATGCCCACAAATAACCTAAGAATGTAAGTCACCTTCAAAGAGAGCAGAGGTCAGTGCAGCCCAGCATTGCAAGCAGCACTCGCCATCTGGTAGCAACTGCTGGAGGGGAATCTCCTCCCTCCAACTTCTAAAAAAACCCAAAACCCCAACATCCGAACAGTGGTGAAAGAATACCCTAATAAAAACCCCATTCATGGTAATAGCGCTGCTGTTCTAAGTGGGAAAGACTTCCTAGCCATCCTACCCTACCTACCAGCACCCTAAGATACCAATCTAGTACAAAATAGAACTTGTTTAAGAATCCTCAGACATGAGGGAACATTTTGGGCTTTGATTTCTGAACCAAGCACATTAGGCTTCAGCTGGTGTTTTGCTTTGATGACACGGAAGATAGCTACACAGTTTGTAGTTTTTCTTCACAACTCATGTATGCAGACAAATTTCTATTGAATGCAGTGGCAGCAAATCTCCATTCATATGCTAAACTATAAATACGCACACCCACACTTTGCTGACTTTAGCCAGAACTGACTGTATGACACTTGTAATAAGCTAATTCTGTGAACTTAAAGACTGCCTTGAGTGACAGAAAAGGTCATAGCTTTGTCACCTTGTTTCCTGTTCTAATCTTTCCTCAGCTGGCCCTAAGAAAATTAAAATCTAAATACTGAATTTCTTAAGTGTAGAGCTTCACAGAAGCTACTAGGAAAACATTTGCAACCTCTCCTGGGTGGGAGATACAGGCTGTGTGTAAACATGTAATTTTCTTCCAGTAATTGATGAGAAATAACTGGACTGAAGAAGTTGTCACCTCTTCCACTGTGGGTCCAGGAGCTAATTCAAGTTCAAAATAATAATGCACATCAAATACTAAGCGTAGCTGCTCTTTAAATTGCTGGTGCTAAGCATCCCACATCCATCCAAGCTGAGCATCTGAACTGTCGTAACGAACCTGAAGAACTGGCATTTAATTTGGAAAAGAAATAGAGAACTAATTCACCTATTGTAAAGGAAAAATGGAATTCATAGTGGCAGAATATATATGATCATATGTGCCATTCTGTGGCAAAGATCTGTTCTACTTGTACAGAAATATTTAATTTCTGAACTTCAAAAACCCATCACCACAGAACTATCTGCATATCACCAACACACAAAGTTGTAACAGGTATTATTCAACTGAAAGTATATATTCCGTAATAGCTTAAAAATTATTTTTTCAGTATTGTTCTTTAATCATAACCATCTTAGCCAGCTTTTAAAATGCAGCAAAATTTTCAATAAAACAAAATCTCTACATGACAATTTGCCAGGAGAAGATCAATATCCTTCCTAAATCTGATTTCTTAAACTATGCCACCTGTAAAAAATATAAAAGACACATCCAGCAGGTACACTCAAACTTGCTGTGTGACAAGTAGTCAGTCCTTGGAAATCTAAAAATACTGCATTGAGAGGTGTTCCTTACTTTACACCTCCTTTCCAGTTTTCCTAAAGCAGAGAATTTTTATTTTTAATTGTTACTAAAGTATAAAGGCAGGTGGACTAAAATATATGCATCCCACAGGCTGCATTTGCAAAAGTTTCTGCAAAGCACATGTATACACATATGTAACTAAATTTAATTATCACTGTACATTTATATAAAAAATATACCGAAGTAGATACTACTAAAACCATCTACTACTACAAATACTACAGCAAATTGTTGAGAAAGTAAATATAAAGCAAATTAATTGCAACTAAAGAGGCACTAGAAGCAATATCCCATTATAGACAACATTCCTAGGTTTTTAGATTTACACTGAAGATAAAATCCTTGCTTATCTTAAACATCCATTAGTAAACAATGTTTCCCTTTTAAAACCTTGTCTCAAAATGAGCAAGCAGTGAGTTTCAAGTTTAACATGTTCTGTTTATATATTTGTGTATTTAAATGTAAATATACATTATGTATTTAGACACAACAGATATGATTTTCTTACGTAAGCATAGTAGTTCTCAGATATCTGTGCAGTGACGCAAAGGCTAATGCCATGATCTCTGCCAACATCAATGCATTCAAATTTTAATCTGGGACTGGAGGAAAAACCCTCACTTTGTCACCTGAGAATTCCAAAAGAATGGGTATATCATATCAAAAGTCTGGTGACTTTTAATAAGTCTAACAGATTGGACAAGAACAACATCGTTGAAAGACGGCAAATACACAATATTCATTAAAAAGGGGGAAAACCAATTGCATAATCTTGACCTTGCAATTATGGAAAGCTTTAGCACAAATTCTGAAGATGAGAATAAAGCATGCAGATAAATGCAATTAAGCACTGCATGGATATAGTAAAAGTGCTTTTCATTATAAAAAATTTCTTTCCTAAGCATCAGGCTGAGTGTTACTGATAGAGGTGCTCAAAGACCCTTTTTCTAGGACTATCCTGTTCAGTATTTTTTAACAGCAAACTTTTAGGATCAGAAAAATGTTTAACTCACAAACAGTACAGTGATTTAGTAAGGCACTGTAGAGAAAAAAACCCCCTGTGTAATCTTAAGGACTAAAAAAGTTAGAAAAAAAGACAAGATGCCATAGCACCAAGCCAAGTACTTAGGATTTCCTTGTAGGCATCAGCCATTTCCAACTGAACTGTCCAGTACATCAGTTGATCGTGTAGGAAATTACACTAGGCAGCTGCAATAAGGATAACTGGAACACTGGAGCATAACCACAGATATTTCCAAGAGAAACCAGAAGATAATCATGACACTGTACAAGCCATGAAGAGATTTAAAGTTGAATTTTAAGTATAGCTATATGTGTCGTCATCGTCTGTCAAAAAGATGAATTAAAACTGAAACCTGTTCCAAGATATATTAATATAATCAGACACAAAGGAAAACCTGCCAGAACAGAAGGAAACAGAATTTTATTTAGTCTAATAAATGGAGGAATATGAGAACACTGCTAATACAGCAGGTGAGATAATGAGGGACAATATTCATGAAAAATGACAGCAATTAAACTGTAGAAACAATGAACAGTCAGAGAGAAAGAGATGTAGGAAACCAGGTTTCTAACCTGACACACAGAGCATAAAAACCTTGTTAGCTGTAATATGTATTGGCTTAGTTTTTAGGAGACATTGTCATTGACAATAGTTGCCAGTAAGAGCAGGCAACAGAACTCAGTCATTTTACCCATT
>VYXC01008083.1:213458-241260 GCA_013397175.1 Platysteira castanea
AAAAGGCACCAAATGGAAAGAAACTGAAGAAACTGAAGGCTTGTCCTTAATGAGAATAAATATTTCCAAAGCTTCTACTAGAGGTTTTTTTTTTGTTTATGAAAGAAGTACTTCCATATTCTGAAGCACAAGTTAAAAGACTTTGCACTAAGTATTTATACCTAGTTGTAAAACTGTGGGGGGGCAGAGCAGTCTCATCACTTACAGAAGCATTCAATGTCAAAGGGGTCTGAACCTTACTTTAAAATGTTATTTTAATGTTTCATTGTTTTCTAATTTATTTGATCTAAACACTGTCTTCCTATAGAACACTATATATTCTACACAACACTTTTATTAGCAGGTAAACTTACATACACAAATACTTCAAATTCATTCTCCTAGCTATACAACAGGATGCTGCAAGTCACTAGATTTTAAAAACCAAGACAGAATTCTTCTAACTATCAAGAGAAACACTGCAATAGAGAATTGGCTTTCAAGCTGTCTTCAGTAACTGATTTATTCTTAAAATATTAGTAATTAATGATTTCACCATTTCACTAGCCATTAAGCATTAGACAAGCTGACAGCAATGAAGAAAAATTATGAGAATTTTTAATGCATATTATGTGTAAGATTAACTACTTAAAGGATCAGCTGTGTCAATCTGAAGTCTTCAAGTTCATCCGTAGTGCCTGTTTTTACTATGAAAATCTTACCATTTGGTTAGACTATTAAAAAACAGAACAGAAAAAAGCATAGACAATCATTAGAATTCCAAGATTATGCATATTCCAGTTATTTCTTCTTCAGCCTTAATGAGAGCTTTTGAAACGCAAACTTCGTGCACCAGAAAAAAGCATGATGATAATGCTTCTGCATCACAAGCAGCTGTTTTGATAGCTGAATGTGTAGCAGATCTGGTGCTCTTAATCATTTATCAGGGAACGACTGGTAACAGAGAAGAGCAAGCCAACAGCTCTGATCACAGATGACTAATAAACTAATGGTCACTAGTTGAGAGCACCTGTGCTTATCCTTCCACTGCACATCTCCTGATCTGCCAAAATGCTGCAGCATTATCTGGCGGCTTTGCTAATCTCTTGAAAACTGTGCTGACCCAGATATAACCATACAGCCTAAGGCAATTTTTTCACTCAGCAACATGATCGGTTAACTAATAGCTGTATTTTCTGAAAGAGATGCTTGCTGGACATGGGATGGGGCAGGAAGGTGACAGTCTAGGAAAAGAGAGTATAAAATAAGAATGGAAAGCGGAAAGCTGCAGAAATGGCTAAAATCAGTGTGGTAACGCCAGCACGACCTATGCTCATCTGGGAGTTTTCCTTTCACTTTTGCTCCCAAGATTTAATCTATTTTACAGAGGTAGCAGTTTAGTATTTATCTTGTATTAAAACTATAACATGTAACAGTTTTGCATAGTCAGCACACCATAAATATGCCAAGTTTTCCAGAAATATTCCTGGCAATAAAGGACTTGAGAGTTATAGCTGTGCATGAAGTAATTTGTGCATCCAGGACAGGCAGGACAAGTGAAATTACAGTTGTCATTATTTGCTTCCCTTCAATTACTGCATAACAAGCAACACAAATTTCAAAAATACTGATCTTTCTTACTTACCAGACTTGTGCTGGAAAAGAAGCAAGAATGTAAATGAATTTTAGGCCCTTCATAAGCATGCCATCTGTCCTTTAGAAGTCAAAATTAAAAGCTGCTGATATAGATTCAGAGCTTTTTTTCCCTGTAACTATTGAGAATTTGTAATGTATACATTCTTGAGTACCCACTTTGCTTCAGAACCAGAACAAACTGCTCTGCAGAAATTTAGAACTAAATGTAGATATTAAATTTCATGTTCAACTTACCTGCCAAAATTGGCTGGTAAAAACTCAAGAAAAGCATCATTCAGGTACAGCTGTGTTAGGTTTAACAGTTGAGAAAATCCATCTGGCAGCCTATATAAAAGTAAAATAATGTAATACCTTAGTTTCAGTTATAGTCAGGTCATTAAGTCATATTTTCTTAAGCAACAGTTTAGCACGGAAGTCTTAGATATTGTTAAAGTTAAAATTACGGGGGCAAACTTCTCTAAAGTCACACTAGACAGTTGTTCTCCACAAGATGAGTTTCAAAATTATTTTAAGGATTGAGAACAATGTCTACAGACAATAAAAACTGCAAATAAATGTAGCCTTGCTATGTGTTTGTGATCTCCTGACACGTAATGTGAAGAAGGCATTCATTAGAAACAACAGGATAAATTAAAAAATACACAACACCTTTTTTCCCCAGAACAGATATGTTGAATCTCTGGCAGTGCTAGTTCTGGCAAATTAATTTTGTCACTATAGCAGAAATGCATATTAAAATAGAATTAATTTTTGTTATTAAGGAAGAAAACTCTTTGCATATTTCTTACAGTCACAGAGAAGTGTCAGATTTTAACAAGCTGACAAAGCTACATGGTATAATGAAGGATAGGCCACATAGCCTATTAACTTCAGCAACGTACTTTAATGGGATAGCTATACTGGATCACAGTACAGCAAGGTTAATGAAGATACTTCTCAGGTAACTCTGCTCTAGCTTCCAAGGGCTGGCACATGTCTTGGGTAAATTCAAGACTCAGTAGTATTTGCATAAAATATAAAACATAAAAAAATTTACAAACTTACTTTGAAATTGGATTTACGCTTGCCTCAACAACTGTCAAGACTTTACAGTTTTTTATATTTTCTGGAAACTCCTGTATGCCTGCAAGATACAGAAGGAGGTAGAAAAACAGCCTTTAATAACTAGACTCCACCACATGCATAAAAATTATGCGCATGAAACTGCTAGCCATAAAAACTTTGATTCATTTAGCAATTAGCACACTGTTTTTCTGACATCTCATTTTACATACAGTTTCCATTAGCGAAATACTCTTGTTCAAGACCATGTTTTTTCCTATACTACTCCTAAAGCTTTTCATGTTTCAGGTTAGCAGGCAGCTCACCAAGTTACAAACACACAGTACACTAAATTCCCACCGCTTATTGCCAAATCTTAAAGTATTTGTGATTTGAAATGTACTTAAGATGAGAACCTCTGTCCCAGTATTGTTTATTTTTAAAAAGGCAACCACTTGGTAGCATGAAGTTTCCAACAGGATCTGTTTATCAAATCTATGGCTTTATCAAATCCATCCAACATCCAGGTGAAACAGTAAGGCTTCAAATTTTAAACTATGTTTATAGCTTCACAGTTCTGAACAGATATCCCAAAATGTAATGTATGCTTGCTCTTAGCTTCTAGATAATTTCAGAGAAAGACAAAAAATGCTCCAGCATACTTATGTTTGAAAATTAAAACAATAAGGAACCTCCTTTTTTACCAAGGTTATCTCTGGAAATGCCAGTGGAGCTGCATTCCACACATCTGCCAAATCTGTATTTGTCAGAAACTGATAAAGTAGGCCTTGAATATGACATATATCCACCACGTCAGAAAGAAATTGGTATTGAATCATTTTACAACGCAAGACCTTTACCTCCATCTTTACTATATATAAACTGAAAAAAAACCCCACCCAAACAACCACTACTATCACAACTGTAGTTGCTTTTGCAACATGTTCTTATACCCTGGGACAGGTGGTTTTATTTCAAATATACTTTTCCTAAGTACAATAACCATTCATACTGATATCTTTCCACTTGGATTAAGAATACATTGTTGCTTACAAAAAAAAAACCCCATACGCTAGTAAATAAAGCTAGTTTAAAATGACTTTTCTCTTTTTCAGATAACAAATCTTCGTTCTTCATCTTTGAGTTAATGCACATAAATGTGTTTGTGAATGCTTTATCAGGTATGTGGAAAGTGCAACTGAACCTAGGGAACAAGACCACTAGGAAGGAACTATACTCTATGAACACTTGTTTTTAAATTAATGAGAGCATGGAATTTCATGCTGCTTGAAATGATATTAACAGTCCAGCTGCAGAGAGAGAGACAAGGGCAGCATCACTTCTCATTCAGGCTGGCAGGTGGAACTTGGTTAGGTCTCTCCATGTATCTATTCTGAGATGACGTGGTTGAGCATCAACTGCTAAATAATATTTTTACTTACATAAGAAATTGCAGAATATCTGATGTTAGCTTAAAGCTTGATTCCATGTTTGTGCAGTAACAAGACTGACCTGGTATATCAGGACTTAAGAGATGGCAGTAGACAAGAAAAGTGGTGACAAAATACATACTTCAACCAACTGGTGATAATGAGTGGCAAAGTCACTGTGCTGAATTTTTCCACTAATTCAACCAAAGTAGTGACACCATTTCTTTCAAACTGGACTTTTAGGTCTTTCTTGACAGGAACTTGCTTGTCACACTACTATTGAAACTATTACTTTTGATTCATAGCAGGTACTGTACTCTGTTACTGAGAGGTCAAACGCAAGAAAAAAACATTATGACATCCAGTTAACCCAGGTGTTTAAATATATCTAAGTATCAAGGACATTTTCAGGAAATAACTTGCTAAACTCAGAAGCAGATTGGACCAGGAAGAACTGAACCATCAGTGGTAATACAGGTCAAGATTTCTGACACTTCTGGTTAACTAACATGCATGTTTGTGCATATGGACACAGGTGTAAATAAAAATACAGCTTTTCATATATTTATATATATGTGTTTGTGCGTGTGTATGTGTGTGTTTTCACATGTGTGTGGGTTCAGCCATGTGAAGTTTACTGGGAGTGTGAGTGGAGTCAAAGCAGAAGATGGCAACAGGATACTAACTTAATTCATTTCATTACTCAGTACAAAATCAAAACTAAAAAGGTAATATTTATAATGTAATAAAGTTTTATTTCTGTAAAGCAGTAATTTTATTTTCAAGTCCAAGAAAGATTAGGAAGCTACCAAAGACAGACTAGAACTGTACCTTATCTATTGCTGTCATGTAGTCTTAGTACAAAGAGAAACACACTTCCAAGAAACTTAAACATACATGATCTTAATTCCAGTTGTAGCAATAAACCTCTTTCAGCAAAAAGAATATCCATACATGGAAAGCATTTAACATGACACAATACCCTGAGCCTGTAGAGACGAAGTTACAGATGATTTGTATGAAGTGACCTTCTGGTGTCTGAAAAATAAATCAAGACCTCTTTATTGCTGAGGATACAAATTTGCTTTCTTAAAATAAGCATTTACATTAATTAGAGTAAACCACTGCTAAGCTCTTCCTTGGAGGCAGAGCTCTGTCTCAAACTCACTCTGTGTCCTTAGTTTCACTGTTTGAATCATGCTGAGAGATCCTTAAAGCTTAGTTTTTCTGAAAGATGGTCACACTACTGGCCTCAGCTTGGTCCTTGGATGAAAAGATTGCTCTAGCTCAACACATTAAACCTTATGTTTGTAATATTAATATTAATTTCCACTGTCTGCGTCATGAACTCATGGAAGCACAGAAAGCTTAAATTTGTGATAACTACATAAAAACCAAAGCACATAGCACATCTAGAGGGGAGAATGTCAATGTAACCCTACTCTCAAAAGAAAAGCCAAATAAAATATTAGCTATCCAAATACAGACATGTTAAATCAGCATGCTTTTGTATATAATCAGAGGATACTACAGTAGTCTCCTGTTAGACTATGCCTTGGGCAAGAGGCAGCAACAGTTTTAACAACAAATTATTAATAGAAATTCAACTGATACGAGAAACCTAACAATGAAGGAGCCTGGGAATTTAATTTTGCTTCTTCTCCAAGCCAGAATCATTATGGTACATTCCATCTTCACCAACCTCACTCAGTACTTCAGTACTGACGAATGGCCATCATTCAAAACAGCACCATATTTATTGAGAATGACAGCACGAAATACACCTAATATTTGTAACACACATTTAGAAGCTAGAAGAAAAAATCAGGAGACTACTATTCCTACTCTCTACCATGTGATAGGAAGTTGAATTCACTAACTGGCTATATAACAATGTTCTGACCACTCCCTTTTCCTCAGCTGTACTCCTGCATGCTAGAAACATGCAGTTATTGTTGTTGGATCAGTATTCTTTTATTTCTCCCACCAAGAAAACAAATTCAAAAAGCAAGTAAGAAAGAAGAATAAGTAAGAAGGCAGAGAGACATTGGAAAAAGATATGAGGGACGGAAAACAGGGCTGTAAAGAGTGTTTTGTAAGAGGATTTGTTCCTTTTTTTTCTGCTTTTCATCTATCATTGTTCTGAATGCTCTTCCCCATTAAGGAAGCTCAAACAACCTCAAGAGATTCTGTGACCACATATTTCTGCACTCATTTTTAACACTGTACTAATTAATCCATTTGATAGCCAACTCAATCCTTCTACGAGCCTCTCAAATGAGTACTGCAAATTGAGATCCACATTCCTTTCTAAATCCTATTATTCTTTTGGGTTTTTTACTGCTTTCTTGATACACAGATATCCAAGGATTACAGAAGACAGTGCAACAGATCACCTGGTCTTTTGCAGCCTTATTCCACTTTTATTGAAAAGCATTATATGGACAGGTTCTTCACATATCATTAATTTCATACGTTACATGGTAACAACCACTATGCCCAACACGTTTCAGTGCTCAATGGGTTTACAGATCACGCTTACTGTTTTCCAAAAAATTACAAACCATTGTGCCTGTGGACACGAACACTTGCAGAGCATGGTAGGAGAAAACACAATCTGCTGATCATCTTTAACCACCAGATCCAAACTGAACTGGGAGCAAAACTTTTTTTGTAGTGTAGTTTACCACAAAGGTTAGATTTATGTAATAGCTTTTAGCATTTACTTGTCTGTTCCTTCCTCCATGTTTTCCAAAATTTCAAGCACTTTTAAACTCACTGGCCAGTTTCTATCAACAACAAAAAAAAAGCCCCACCACAAACAAACAAACAAACAAACAAAACCCACAACAAACAAACCAAACCAAATTTAAAAACCCTTGGAAGAATGTTTAAGAAAATTTGGCAGTAAGGTAAGGAAAAGGAATTTAAGTTCTTGTCTGGACTAAGTCAAAAGCAAAAAGCATTCATCATTCTGAACTCTACTTGGCAAAACCTCACCATCTAACCTTGTGGTATTCAATCATGATCCAAGACCAGCTGTGGCACATGCCCAAACGACATACCAAAAAGGTGATACAGGGATTTCAGGTCAACAGACACAAATCTGGAGATAATCAAACTCAGTTCTTGATCACATAACGTGACTGAAATACAGAATTTCACCTGATTTCTAACTCCTCATAGAGCAATGGGTTTTTTTGGCATAGCCTGTCAGAGCAAGTGTCCACAAACGTCCTTCTTCCTGGATTAAGGACTCTAAGTATAACTGGGGTCTCCCTCACCATCTGGAATTACACTCATCTCCCCCCCCTACACAGCACAATCCCCTCCTATCACTAGGATCTGTGTAAATTGCAGAGCAGGAGAAAAAACTGAGACAATTTCTTCTCTCCATCAGATAATATTTTTTTCACTCAACTACTGGCAATTCTGTATCTACAGAAAATTGTGGAAGTCAGATCCACTGTTGGCAGAATCCTCAACTGGAACGGATCTCACTGCTGACAGCCCTGTATGCTAGTGCTTCAGCCCAAATGCAGACAGGGGCTTGCTCTGCGGCTCACACTGTGGTCATATTTTAATTCAGAAACAAATGCTAACAACTAGCATGTCCAGACTTCAGCTATAGAAACCACCTAAACAGAAGTGGCAGCCCCTAATGATTTGTAGTACTATTTGTAGAGAGTTACACCTCTTCTCACACAGAAACATCTTAAATAAGCTTAAATAGGAGAAACGAAAAAGTATTGGTTCAACCCCTAAAAAGCACAGAGCAAGAAAATCACTAGCAGATGGGATCTCTAGAAACCATATGGGTGATGTTCTCAAAGGAATCTACAGCTAGATCTCTCAGTTTGTGGACAATGTGAGAGAAAAAAAAACTCTCTCCAAACAACAGGCACACTAAAAAGCTCTCTTGGAGCAAAATACATGAAACTACAGCCTGCTATGCACTTACTCTACTCTGTATAGAGAGTATAGAGAAGTACAGAGAACACAGAAGCAAACATATAGGTTCAGTTTGTGTGAATACAAATTACCTACTTTCTTTCCTCAGCTAGTCTATTTATCCTGGGTCTAACTTCTGGGCAAGCAGCTCCACCATAAAAAGAGAAGCAAGCTGTTGTTTGTTGTTTTTCCCCTCAGGCCTCTGCTTCAACTGTCCTTCAAGCCCATATGGCTCTAACATAGCAAAATATTTTTAAGAATATATGCCACAAATCTCCCCAAAAATATGAAAGATCTGTTTGCAAAAGCTGAAATTTAAAACCAAAAACTTACAGTATCAGTCACAGTCTGTATTTTTACATATTTATATATTTTACTTTAATGTGGGATTGCTGCATACCTTCTGAACTAAAACCAGTGCTTTTCATTATTCAAAGTAAGCAGTGTATTAGAACCCAAACAATTCAATGCACAGTACTGACCTACCCACCTTTTGAACATTCATTCCTGTTCCCAAGTTCTTTCCCTGCTGCAGCTGGTTTCAGACCCACCAGCATCTCAGGTTTACATGAGATGCAAAGCTCATCTGTAGGACAGCAGTAACACCTTTCCAATTACAGTTTTGGGGTTTGTGGTTTTTATTTCTTTTATACACATGTACTAGCACAGGTAGGATAGTGCAGCAAATGCATAAGAGTCTTCCAAGCATTCCTCTTCAAAGCATTTGAAAGACCTTCAATTTTTAGAGTAAGGTCTCTCTAAGCCTGTTCTAGCCATGCCTCTTACATAACGTCAATGAGAAGGCATATGAGTAGCAAGACAGGTTCCTCAGTGCCTGTTCTGTGGAAAAAAAAAGGATAGCCAGTAATTCTGCTTCCTGAAGACATGCCTGACACACTAATTTACATAAACCTAAACATGCCAGGGCAGGGTAAAATTGCAAAATGTGGAACACTAGGAGAGTTGTGGACAACAGTTGTGCTCATAATGCTGTTTTGGACAATTTCCAAGGTTACACGGTTTTCAACTATTTCTAATTCATGGATGGAGTGCTGTTGAGTACCCAGAGAAGCCCGAAACACAACCACTGGAAGCTGCTTTGCTTTTCCCTGCCCTGTCCCCTACTACCCTGGCCTGCAAAATTAGTGCTGTGTGTCCAGTCACTTTGAGCTGTTACATGACAAGTGTCACTCAAAGCACACCCTGTTACAAAAATAAAGATACAAGTTTCTCTTTTGGTGAATTGGCAAGGTGCACAGTGACAGTGGTGACAGCACCATCAGCTGCAATAAGTTCTGCACGGGCTAAGCACTAGGTTTGAGCTGGGCAAGGGGTTCCTGGAGTCAGGGAAAACTGAGTAAACACCTGAGACACCTGTCAGGACTGCCAGGAAACAGCCGAGTCTCAGCAGTTCTTGCAAGCAAGGCTGCAGTGGAGAAAGGAATAGCCAGGGGCAAGCAATCATGGGAGACTTAAATGAGTCCAGTGAGCGTAAGTGACTGGGAGTGTGAGGAACAGGACATGTGGCGTCAGAAGGACACGGCACGTGGGTCCGCATGGCAGTTCATGAGGAAGGGCACAGAGGAGGAGCTACTCTGTCCTACTGAGTGGTCAACATGCAGCAACCTTTTTTCAGTGACAAAATTGGTGTCTACCTGTTACAACTGCTGGGCTGAGGACGAAACCCATAGAGGCCACAGCCTACAGGCAGATGCCTACACCCAAACAGACCTCCTGAAGTCTCAGAGAGCTACCCAAACCTGCAGCTGCAGGGAACTCCAGAATCTGGGAGCCCTGCTAGAACACAAAGGCAGAGTTGAGAGTCACAGGTGCAAGTGTGCCAAGACAGACAAGCTTCATTGCATTAAGTGCTCAGTAGGCAGCATACCATCTGGGAATCTGAGCAGGAGATTGATGCCAGTATTAAGCTCTCACACAGGTTATCACCCTGCCTTAAATCCTTGGGACCTGAGGGTAAGCTAGCATCCAGCCCAAGCCGGTAGACTCAGCTAATTCACAAGGCAAGGGAAAACAGACCCTTGTCTCAGCTCAGAGCAGGAGAAAAATGTTCCCGGTGCTACCAATGCATAAAAAATAGATACGGCGGTCTGGAGCTAGAAGGAGAAGAATCTGTGATGGATAGTCAAGATTCAGAAGAAGAGAATTCTACTAGATTTGTACAGTCATCTTCAGGGTGACCGAATTATGGCCTTCCAGTACCTGAAGGGTCGTACAAGAAAGGTGGAGAGAGACTTTTTTACAAGAGCATGTAGTGTGACATGACATGGTAGGGATGCGACTAGGGTAGATTTGATACTAAGAAGAAAGTCCTCACTGTGACGGTGGTGAAAAATTGCTGCCCAGAGAAGTTGTGGGTGCCTCCTCCCCTGGAAGTATATAAGGTTGGGTTTGGATGGGGCTCTCAGCAACCTGGTCTAGTGAAAAATGTCCCTGCTCCTGTCAAGGGAGTTGAAATGAGATGATCTTTAAAGTCCCTTCCAACACAAATCATTCTATGCTATGGATCCTATTCTTTGCTGTCTTTACGTGTAAAACCACATCTACAAACCCCATAATTATTTTTACAATACCTTTTCTGTATTACAAAAATTTCTTTTGAGTCCAGGAAGACATTTTTAATAAACTTATTTCAGAATTTCAGACACTTAGACTCAAATTTCACATTTAAAACCTTATCTGCACTGAAATTTCATTCCACCTGCATCCTCTCTTAGACACAGAGATCATTTTATTGTGAACAGACAGATTCTTTTCAGTATCTTCAGTAAGACAATGTATATAAGAAAAAGTACTACAAACACTGGAAAAAATCTTTAAATAGAAGGACTGCCTACATGCAGGGTACATTTATAACCTCTATACAGGGATACCCTATCACACAGCTACAGACTCAGAACTCTGCAGAAAATCAATTATCTTTTATTTCACTATCACGGATGATTTAGAAACCCAGCTCCTGTCTGCCCCTATGTTAGTATAAGCAGAGAAACAGCAAATTTACAGCAAGTTATTTTGTATTCACGATCTTCCTCTCTTACTTCTTCCTGCAGAAAATAAAATTTGGATCTGCCTCCCTCTATCAACTACAAACAATTCTCAATTCCTTGGAAAAGCCGTATTCCTAAATGTACCAGATGGGCAACAGAAGACTGGATAGTTTCTTGAATTCCCATTCTCCAACCCTCAACTTCTGGCACACACCATACTAAAGATAGTTTGCCAAATCAACACATTATTTTAGAACACCAAAGAAAACATATTTGATCTAAATTTGCATCTGTTAACAAGATTCTTTAAAATTACTGGAATAACTTTATAGGCAGATATGCCTGGGGGTGGGGGAGGTGAGGGGAGGGGAGTGTTTTCTTAGGTTTACTTTTCCTGCTTTTCCATGAAGATTCTTTGCAATACAGACTAACAAACTGACATGAGTAAATTTGCTGTACCATCACTGCGAAAGAAAACATACCTAAATATCTAAGAGACTATGAAGGTACTGTTATTTCCAAGGCCCCAGGTTACTTTTGGTCTTACTAGTTATTTTCTCATCTTGCTGTTTAATCCCCAAAAGGCCTGAATAATACAGAATTTAAAAATTCAATCTTTTTCTTTCACCACCTGCATGTAGGGAAAAGTAGATCATCTCACTGTTTCTCAGTAGACTAACTCCACAGACACAAGCAATTTCAAGTGCATTTCCCAGGCTTCCAGAAAAGCCTGATTTACCTGGCAGTCACCTCATCCTATGTTTCAGCCTTTCAAACCACTTGATTGTAGTAACCTGTAAAGCTAACTCTTCTGTAAATAAATGCTTTCCTCTTCTTCAAAAAGAGGCAAAAATATTCCTTAACAGTCTTCCACATTGCCCTAGATGCATGTTAAGGCTGGCACTCCAGAATCACAAAGAAACTATTGTTCCCTAAAATTTAACTCGGAAAGACACTGATTCAGGGGTGAAAAGTGGTACTGTGGGATTTTTTGCTGGGTGGAGTTTTTTTCCTGTACAGCTGTCAATACATAAATAAATTGGCCATACAGGATTAAAAATGTTTCCATTTCCTTTAGCCTCATAAATAAAACATTAATTAAAATTAATTTTTCTACACTGGTCTCACATTCTGTATGCTGCAACTTCTCTTTAAGATGCAACCCATCAGGTTACAGGGCTGGGAGAAAAGGCATCTCTCAAGGCTTTGTATAGTGCAGGATGTAATTTCTGGTATAGGAATGCAGTTTATTTATTGAACCATTTGTTCAAGTATCATTTCATCTTTGTGTCTAGGATAGCATTAAGCTTCAGCTAAAAATTTCAAAGTTGAAGTGTATCTGGAAAGAAGCAATGGAATGCCTCTGATATTAAGGGTTCACAGTAGCCTTGGGAATCAGGTTAAAATGCCATAAAAGTACAGTGGATGTCCTCACTACCGAACAGCTACAGAATTTATTGACTACTACCAACAATAAAAGCAGAGTTAAGACTAACTTTAGCCTATGCTTGCTGCACATATAGCAGCAATTTGGTATTTTCAGGCTACACTCGCACCACGACCGCTTCAGCAGACCACGGATAATACATTCCAGACCACACTCTTGTACAAAAACTTCTGTATATCCCACAACACACAACCATTAAAAGACATGTCTCAAAACATACCTCACCTCGAACAGTAGATAAACTGACAGAGAAGTAGTCAAATGCAGATTTGTAAACAAAAACCCAGCCTGCCTGGCTCAATAAGAGAAGGTGCTGGACACTGGGGGCATACAGGGAACCATGCATGTCTCCTGGCTTCCTGTATTTAACTAAATTTTCCCTAGGCTTCTACTTTTGATCACTGTTGGAGTCAGGACACTAGATTAGATGAATCCTTGTTCTGATAAAATGTTATTAAATATTCTTAAGTATCAGCATTTGCACATCTGCTGTGTCTCTGTTACAGAGTTTTATATATCACTTGTATGAAACCAAATACATTTAAGCCAGAAATAAAAAGGGCAAGATTTTTCACATGCTAATAAAGCACCATAAAGATTGCTTTCTTGTACTAACACCTTTCATGTAATGCATCTGCTACCTTGAAAAATTTCTGCAATTTTGATCTTTTATCTAAACATCAAATATTAAGCACACATATGTAAATGCATGTAATTCTACTTGGAGAACTGGATGCTCTCCCATACAACGGGTCTCACTCCATGAGCCAGACTGCAATTCTTTGGGTAATTTGAAAACATTTTAAATCTGAAGCTTAGTTTTTCATTTTCTGATCAGCTCTTTAGAACATTAAATACTTTGGTCAATACATTTGATTACCTCTATGCCAGAAACAGCTCAAATATTTTACATGGAAGCCCTATCATATTTCATGTATGCTGGTATTTGAAAACTAAATACAAATACAAGCTTTGTATGTAAAAATATCACCTTTAAAAATAAATGCATATTTGTTCTCAAGGCATCTGCACTTCATGATTTAGCCCAATCCATCTCAGAAGGAAACACTTAATGGTATATCAATACTTCAAGAAGAATAGAGGAACTATCGCCACCCACTTGCCACAAGCACAGGAATCTGAGAAATACACAATTATTTTACAAATTGGCATCTGTCATCATCCTGCACTTCTGGGGACTAATACATTTTTTTTTAATAAACTAAATGAAAGCAATTCTTTCCACAGAAGTCCACTGCTTCCACACTCTGTTCTTTCGATATATAACAGAAAAAGGAAGAACTGAAGATTTTGACACATTCTGCTACTCCTAGAAAACTAGTAAAATACCTCCTATTTGGTTCTATTATAGACACCCATCAGAACAACGAGAAAGTGAGCAGTAAATTCTTACCAAGATAAAAAAAGACACAAGGGAGGAGAGTAGGTTTGCAGTTGTCAAGAGAAAAATTTTCCATGGTTGCAACAGTGGAGAGGAAAAGAGAAAGGGAAAGGCACTTATGCCAACAAACTGAGGTCTCAAATAATACTGAGTTTATTACAGAATAAATAGCACTATTTCTTACTTTACCCAGCAGGAGCAAACAGGGACTCTCATTTTGTTTTTTAAATTTTGCAGAGGTTTTAGAACTACTGGAAGACAATACCCCCAGTATTTTACCCCCAGTAAACATATATATATATAATTACCCCCAGTAAACAAGCTTGTGACCCCAGAATTATTTTTTATGTGCAACACTAGTCAGAGAAGCTATCCAAATTGTGATAAGTCTAAGAACAGGCACAAGACAATAGTATAAACAAGCTTGTACCCCCTGCCATTTCTCTGAAGGGTGTCAAAAAAACCCCCAACCTCTAGAAAACAGGGATTCATAGTCTACTGGGATAGCATATCATATGCCTCAGCAGAACAAGTGCTCTTTCAGCAGCTCTCTGTAGGTTTAGCTCAGGGCCATGCCATTTCAGACAGATAAGTAGCTCCCTGACTTCAGCTGCCTATTTATGTACATGAGCTATGGAATTTGCCAACAGCAGCATTCAAATCCCCTTTCGCTGCTTTTAAATCTTCTGCATTGAGAACTTGTGTTGCAAACAGTTAATACTTTCAACAGTTCAGCCCAGGACAAAAAGATGATTCTTTCTCTGTTGTGTGTTACTGTGACAGTTTAAGGCCAGTGTTTTTTAAGAAAGACTATCAGTCCACTTGTACCAGGAACAGATCAGTGACAACCAGGCCAATTTATCACACTAAATGCTGTGTTCATTAAGCAGAAATAATAGACTAACAATTTAAGTACAGATTGGGCTACAACAAACAACCAGGGAAAATACCAACACCTCAACAACTGGAATGCTTTCTTATTAAAGCAGAACTTATTTCTCTTTGTGGAATGATAATTAGCTAGCACCCCAAATAAAACAATAAATTGAATGACAAAACCTTTGGAAAATTTATATAATTTTTATTTTCAAGTACCCTTTCAGTGATGTGTCTTCTTACTTTACTCTGAATTAGCAAGACGAAACTATTCCATTCTCCTCAATTAGCATGATTTCTTCTCTGTCAAGTAAGTCACACAACTAAGTTCGATGTCAATGTTATTTGAATTTCCTCACAGTTGCACACATCTGCCAGCTTGCCAAAGTAGCACCACCAGTAAAACCCCATGTATACAACACCTGGCTGATAACATTTCATAACTTACAGAAGTCTGACTCACACAGAATGATAGATTTTTAACAAATCAGACAAGTGAACCCAGTCATGTCTATGGGCACATAAATACATTTCCCTATGCAACAGAGGTTACCATCCCCAGAGCAGGACAGCAAAGCCAAGTCCTACTCTACAACAATTTTCCAACAGCTTGCTAAAATAAACCAAAACCAGTTTTCATATGAAACAAATCATAACAATAAAATCCAGCAAAATTTACAAGTTCTTGTGAAAACTCTCCTCAGTATAGTGACAGATGACAAAAGTTACTAAAAGTAACATTTGATCTTACGTATTTTGAGAGAATATAAAATACCAGACAGCATTGTCTACAAACCAATGAATGTGAGAGATACAATGAAATATCACAACCAGATCATAAAAGATCATCTTTTATTGTAAGCAGGGATTTAGAGTAGTAACTTAAACATTACTAACTATATAGCTCCTAGAAATTACAGTTTCACTAGTGTCTTTGTACAGTCAATGGTGATTCGCCTTTTAGTTACCTCAATACAATAAGCAAAGTGACTTACCATTCTTGCTGACATCCAGTTCCCTGAGATTAATGAGATTTGCAATAGATGCTGGCAATGTGGTTAGATCATTGTCTGGCAAACTCAGCTTGTGTAGAGACTGACAGTTAAAAAGTTGCTATTGAAAGAAAGAAAAAAGTGAATGTGATTTTCTCTTAGTTTCCTCTATATAGCTTTTGTTTTTAATCCCTTTAAACTTCTGACCTCATGGCCTGGACACCAGGTTATTTAGAGTTTTTGACTATGAAAAATTTTTATCTAGTTTCATTGAAAACTGACTCACATTACAATGCTTAAGAAAGCAAAAAAACTGCAAATGGTCATAAGACAGCAGCTATGCTTAATACTTCCTACAAATTCCTTTCAGTATCTCAGAAATTGTGACCTGTAGTTACACACAGACCTGAAAAGATTGCAAAATACTTTCTATCATAGACACGCCATGTGCCACCCCAGAGGTAAGTAGAGTTTATTCAAGAAAGAAAAGGAAAAATTGATAGACACATTTTTTAAAGTCAATTAGTTCTGGAACACAGGATTTCAGTAGGTATTCATCTCCTCTAAAAGTGTAAATTTAATGTTGTTATATCTTCCAATATTTGTTCCCTTTCATGCTTCCTAAGTACACAGAAATCCAAGAAAGTTGAAAAAAATATTGAAGACTGCTGAAAAAGTTTCTCTAAGGAAGCAGTTGAAAAGATTCATCTGAATAATATATGATGAATATTCATTCATGACAATTTTGGAAAAGATCATTCATAAATACCTTGACTTAGTGATCATCTCTTTTGAAATTCTGAGAAAAGATCACAAAAAGCCAGGAAGTGTTCATTGACTAAAAAAAAATTTATCCCAATCACTATCAGAGCAAGGGACTGTTCGACCAAAATTTTTTGTGTCTCTCCCAATTACAACGTCATTATGAACCAGAGACTGAACAAGCCCCACTCCTGTAAAATTTGCATTTACCACCCTAGAACAAAAGCAGACATAAATTAGCAAGATGGACAGTTAAAGGAATGAGCTTTAATTTGTCTACTGCTGTTTTCAATTCTTCAGATATGTGTCTGTTAGAACTCATTTATCATTAAGGCTCTGAAGAGTTAGCAGTCACTTAGGAAGGATACTTTGATGAGCTTGGGTGTTTCAGAGCCATTCCCTCGTTTTAAGAATTTATACTAAAAGCTCTTTCCCTAGAAAGAGGAATCATTAGAAATTTCTCTGATAACTCAGGTCAAAGCACATGTAGCACAAGGAATTACAAGATCCCTAAAGGAAAATGGAAGGGGAAGGGAGTTTTGGATCATGTTGACTTTAGAGTTGTTCCTTTTGTTGCTCTTTTTTAGTGTTGACATATTCATAATTACTAGTAGTAAGTGTAAGAAATCACATAATTAAAGACTATTTTACTGCAGAATTCTGATTTCTTCCAAACATCAGAGTGAGGGAAAAGAGTGAAACTGTTACAGTTTGAGCTTTTCAGCTCAAATGCACACCATGGCACCTGGAGTAAACAGGGTACTTTTTCAGATGTGATTAAGCATGTAAGATGAAGGGGGATGAAAGCAGTCAGTTTTGAAGCTTCATGTAAATTCCTTCTCCAACACAACCTTTCTCTCCACCTCAGCCTGCTCATGCTGTGCCCTCACAACCAGTCAGCTAAATTAAGGAGTTATACTGTAAGAATTGAGTTTTGAAATATGCTGGAATTCTGCAAAGACTCAGGGCAATTAAAAAAATCCAAGAGTCACACAGACTGATGGGTAATTTCAATGATCAGGTTGACAAGCAGCCCCAAAGCAGTTGTGTTGTGGCATACAAAGGCCATATCACAAAACACTACTGGGGTGAAGAGGAAAGGTAAGAGTGGGAATGTCTTAACAGGGTTTCAGAAAACAAGAGAGGGCCTGGTAAGTATCACACCCTTTATACTTGAAATGGCTTAATTAAAAGCCTTTTTCAGAGTTGGAAGACTAAATAAAAGGCAGAAGGAACACACAGCTTGAAACTCTGGCTCCATATCGGCTAGGATCATTTCAAATATTACAGGCCTTTCCCTACAGTTCTTCTATGAAAGTTTAATTACCAAAATTTTGGTCAAATGAATAAAAATCACTTTGACTATATCTTCACTACCCCTAATCTCTCTGCTTGTGTTCTTTATCATATTTGAATTTATGTGTGGGGGCGTAGTCTTTTGAAAACTGAAAGGGTAGCAAAAAATAATGACCAAAATTACTTAAAAGCTAAAAAAACCTTTAGCTTCTCAGAAATATGCCTTTAAGTATGACTTATTCTAATATAGAAACACATTAATTTGAAGCAAGTGTAGGCTATTACATGTCCCTGCAGTTAAGAAAAAAAAACCCCAACCCCAAAAAGGAACAAAACAAATGTTCAAGCAAGCTTTCTAATCACATGGATAATTAAACCTTAGACTAGACCAAGGCAAGTGGTAGCCTGTCCACTTCTCAGTGCAAAGAAGTAGATTTATTAGCCAGTCTTTTCTGCTTTGTAGCTCTCTTCGGCCAGATCTGTTGCTTGAGCAGTTTCATTCCAATTCACGCAACAAAACAGTCAAGCTGGAATGCATAAACTTTCAGTCTACCAAGGCTGCTTCATGGTAAACTATGGCCCAAAAGCTGAAGCTAGACACTGCCAGCTTCTACAATGTTGGTGAAGTAAAGATGTACGTAGTAAGTGTACCTAAAAGGAAAACCATCCAACATACCTTTGGAAGCTCTTCAATCTGATTAGCATCTAAATACAGTTCTTCCAAGGTTTTTTCAAAAGTAAAAATCTCCTTAGGCACCTGTTCCAGGCTGCAGTGAGAATAATCAAGTGTAGTCACAGTTTCCTCCTCTCCACGCAGACAGCGGCATGGCACCAGCCGCAAAAACAAATTCCGCTTTGTTGTCATTTTCAGGCACTGTAAAATGGAAATCAGTCAATTTAAAAACAAAGACAACCTCAGAAATACTCACATGTGCAGTTTCTCAAACTTACACCAGTCGCTAAATACTGAAAAGAAGTTGCATATATATGTACTTGCACAGATATTTGTATACACACATGAGACACAGTGAGGAGCATGTACTTACTTTCTTTTAAATACAACAGATCTCTGATGACATTAAATGGGGTTAACATACCTACAGATACCAGAAGATGAAGCCAAAGTTTAGCATATGACTTATCACCAGCTAACACAGCCTTACACTGCAGAGAGTCAGAGAACTTTGGAACAGCATTTCTGAACTGTCAATTGTGTCTTTACAACATACCTTATCCCACCTTTACAAAGGTCAGTGGGATATTTTTGTTTAGCAGAATAAAATCCACCCTACAGAGAATCTACAGAGAATTAAAATGCTATACAAAATCGAATCAGTTTTTTTTTTTGTACATACAAATTCACATACCCTAATTTCAAATCCCTCATTTAATGATGGAATACAATTTAAAAAGCCAGTTTCTATCAACTGTTCTATCTGTAGTTTAAAAGGAAAGGTTTCCAAGTGCAGAGACAACAAAGTGACCTCTTTTTGCAACTTCATTCCCTTTGGAAAAATTCAACACATCTTGCTGTGCACACTGGAACAAGGAAACTTCACCTTGCTATGGGAATGTATCTTTCTTCCTTTAAACTCATTGTTACAACAGTTCCCTCTATTCTCTATGACTTCTACAATATTCCTACTCAGCCTGAGAAGGCAAACCCTAAGTGGTGCAGACTAGCTAATTACTGACAGTATACACCAACCATATTCCTGCCTCTTTTCTCTTCAGCAACAGCACAAGTTTAGGTCTCTTTCTCTAATTAGCAATGGATTTTCACAAAATCTTCAGAATGTCACCTCAGGTTTCAAATTTGTCTGAAATTAGATGACAGACTCATTTTTTCAAGAAGGACCAACATATGCAGACCAACAACACGATCATGTCAGCTTCATTTCCTCAGGAAATTGGCCTAAAAATACATACTTCTCCAAAACAGTACTGAGTGTTTATTTTCTCAATCAAACTGCCAACACTCCAAATGAAAATATGCCTTTTTTATCTCCCTTTTTTTTGTAATGCTGAAATTATATTTTCAACTTCTGGACCGGTGACAGGAAACTTTCTCCTCCAAGTGCCAAAGAAGTCTTTCAGACACATTTAGCAGGCTGCACTTCAACTTTCAGACAGTATGTTAGTAATACAGGGAGAATATAAATACCATGCCCACGGCACTATGTAAAGTCATGAGCTGCAAGACCCCTTTTCTCACTAAGACACAAAAAGAAGTAATGTGCTTGGATTTTCCTCTTTGTGCAGCTTAGCTTGCCAAATACTTCACCGTATGTATAATTCATATGGCAACAGACCAAGGGACTGCTATACTTTAGTGTTTTCATTAATCAGAAGTAGAATTTATCACTGAGGCTGTGAACAGTCAGATTCTACATCCATCCTTTAAAAAAATGGAAGAAAACTCTTCATTAGAATAGTGGGATGTCAAAACCTCATTTTTTAAAAATGCTTTCCTGTTGGTAGAATTTGATTGCAACGTTGATTGTCAGAACACAGTATTTCCCATAAAACTCCAGCCACATGATTTAAATAAAAAGTGATCTAAAAATCTAAAAAATATTTAACTATACTGTAATACAAAGAGTTTGGAGACTGCAAATTTCACACTGGGGATGTCCACAAAACAGGAAAGTCAGCAAAACAGATAGCATAACCTCCTTCTGCCTCTTTCACAGGAACAGGCTCAACAATGACATCCTCCAGCCACCCACAGACAGATGCCAAAGATGCTATGGAAGCTGAAGTGCTCACTGGGTCAAAGTTATCCACGCCTTCTCCAAGCTGCTGAAGTTGTACGTGAAAACACAAGTTGAATTCCCTAGCCAACATCTAAAAACAAAAAGCCTTTGACAAAAAAGAAACTTTGTCTCATTTTGCCAGCAGTTCGGAGAATGGAAAAGCTGTGGAAAAACATGACACTTTTGAAGGAAGCATCAACAGCCGTCTCTTTAAATAGGAATATAAACAGAAGAACATGTGTCATGGAAACAAGCACTGGAAGCAGAGATTGTACATGTGAATTGATTACCAGAAGTGTGGCAGGGAAAGGTACGCCTATTTCCCACCAACTGCAGCTGTCAGTAAGTCCACTTTGTTCAGTCATTTCAACTTCTAAGAATTGTATTTTGAAAGCAGAATACTAAAAAGTTTACTACAGCTTCATATAAATAACAAAAAAAGATTCTACTTGTCATTCAAATCACTCAAAAAGCACATTCATTACACTGTTTACCCCCTCTCCTTCAGTGGCTGCTCTCCTCACATGGAGTCCTACTTGTCCATGTCTCTACAGTTTCTGAAGCAACAAAACTTATAAGGCCTAACAATGCAAACCCCACACATACCTAGTTTTCCTAACTTATTCCTTTATTTTGTAAGAGAGATCTTGAGCTTTTAGAAGGTGTAGGGGAAGAAAGTTCTGGTAAAAGATCACATGCATCCACAGCACTGTAAACAGATTAGTAAACAAATAGCTGCACAATATCACAGCGCTGGGTCATATCTCCTTCAGTTACCATGTCCCTTAAAGTACCTGAACTCACAGCTCACATATTAAGCCAAAATAGTCAAAACTCATACTTAAGTATTACATAAACAACCATTCCTCCACAAAGCACTGGTTTGACTAACCGTGCGTATATCTAATTGTAACTCTTCAAAACCCAGAATGAACCTAAAGAGCTGCATTTAAGCGAAGGCAGGAAACTGCAATGTGATTTAATCCAAAATCGTTTTATGTTTGTTCAAATTTTACTTCTACACATACAGGAAGAACTGTTTAACACTCATGTTCTACAAAAGAGATGGCTGCCAATACTAGGAAATGGGTGCGTCAACATAGTGGCAGGAAATATTCCCCACTGCCACTCCTCTACAATATACATTTTATAAACCAACAGTCAGACGTACACACCACTTCTTATCCATCTCTCTCTACCCATCTTGTGGTCAGTTGCCCAAGCAGAAAAATCGTAATGGATGAAAAGAAATCAGGAATCAGAGAATCCACTGTTAGAACTACCAAAGACAGAAAACGTGATTTCACATACAACATGTGCTTTTTTTATATTGCTCCAAATAGGAATTTCTCCATGTTTAGTTTGAGTAAATACACAGAACGTAGAAAGGAACACAAAGGATAGCAATTTTTGCCTGCGCATAAAACAGGCAAGTCTAGCAGGCAGAAAAATCTTGATTTCCTAATACACCGCAACATCAGACCACCTTAAGTACCAAATCCAACAATGTAAAATTGTTTTGCAGAGCTACAACATTATGATGGCTTATTTTTCTCCACCACTTAATAACTCCAATTCTTTATGGAGCAGATATAACAAAGAACTCAATGAAAAAAAAAGACAAGACCTTAAAACACAAATAAAACTCCCTTGTTCCCTAAACCATTAGAGACTTGACACAAGTTGACCTGAGGTTCAGTGTTCACAGCCAACAGGAAAATTATGACCTTGATATAGTTCTTGAGTTGTTTTGGGTTTTTTTCATTTCTTGAAAGAATACGAAGGGAAAAACATCACTCTGCACAGGCTGCAGATGGATATCTGCACCATCTTGGACAACGGTCTGCAGGGGAATCTCTGCTCTGGTGACTGAAACACCTTCTCCCCCTCCTTCACTGTCCCTGGTGTCTGCAGGGTTGTCTCGCACATTCTCACTTTTCTTGCCTGGCTATTCTACAGTTGTTTTTAATGCTTCCTTAAATATGTTATCACAGAGATTACTGACTCTGGTACCAAGATTACTGACTGACTCAGCTTTGGCCAGTAGTCATTCCATTTTAGAAATAGCTGTAATTAGTTCCATCCAGCATGGGGGCAGCTTCAGGCAGCTTCTGCATGTGGTGAAGTCACACCTGCAGACCCCCTGCAGAATCCCAGAAGATAAGAGGCTAATGTGTTTGTCTCAAGTACCACGTGCAGGGTGGCTGTGGCACCAATCAAGGACTGCAGGTAACAACAGCCAAGGACTGTTGGCAGTAACAGGCTGTGACAAAGAACGAGATGTGACTGGACAAGGGGCCATACAGAGCTTGGTAGGACAGCACTTTTCTGGGACAAACGTCCTTATTCTAGCTTGGAGGTAAACACAACTCAGTACAGCACAAACACAGAAATGAGGTGGAGAAGCAGGCATGGACTGGAGGGGGAACAATAGCACCAAAGCCCTCTGACCCATTTCCACAAAGACCTGGAAGAACAGACTGTGCACAATGACTAATTTGCATAGAAAATCCAAAATTTTTCTCCAAGGCAGGGAGCACTTATCTATTAAAAAGGCATCCAAAACCAAGCCCAGGTGCATGGGTGCCCCTGGGCCCTGGACATCCCATTGGCTGGATCAATGCAGGAGCCAGTACTGCTGATCTCTCTCTCCCTTCCTCTCTCTCCACCTTTAATTTGTCTCTCTCTTTGTGTCCTTTTCACCCTATCCCTTTACCCAAAACCCACTGCTGTGTACTTACATTAGGGGGTGTAGGACTAACATACCAACTTCCATGTCATGTTTAATTAACTAACAATATTTTATAAGCTTTTGTCAACTGCCTAATTTTAGTTATTCCTTCTGAAAAGCACCTACAAATCTTGGGTTCTCCCCTGCCCTTACAGGTGAGACACCATACCCCAACTACTAAATCCTTGCCACTTACACCCAAAACAAACCATGAACACTTAAACTGACTAGAATAAAATCAGTGAAGCAGAAAAGAAAAGCATTGATTTGAAGACCAATGAAAGAAAAGATCAACAGCAAGTTTGGATATACACTAAATTTTAATCCAGAAGAGACTAGCATCATTCACTGAATCACTCTTCTCTTGAACTCTGATGATTCCCTGCATACTCCCATCACTCAAGTACCTGGCAGTCCAACAGCATGTGTAGACCTGCCAGAACCCCATTGGACATTTTCAGTTTAACAACAAGTAGAGCTTAGGATCACAGTAGTTTTGTCCCCAGTCTATGTTAATTTGATTTCAAAGCAATGGTTTCACTGTATCATTAGTCTCTTAGATTTCCTGTTTGATGCTAACAGGATGGGATTGCTCATGCTCGAGAAAGCACTGCTTCCCCCTCCCAGCCCTCTTAAAAGGATGTTACAGCAGCAGCAGTTGAGAATGAAACCAGCTATCAAATGTTTATACAGAAAGGCAAGACAAACTAGGCACATAAAATACACAGTGAAGTACTTTGTAGTCCACTACCTACAAACTAGTGCACAATACGGAGCTGAGCACACGTAAACATGGGAAAGGGCAAGATCGTATTCAGGAGTATGTAACCTAACATGCTGCCTGCAAATACAAAAAGGCTTAATTGGCCAACTGACAGAAATCCCAACATACTCATGTCAGAACAAAGAATTATGAAAAAATCTGTAAGGGTTGTTAGCTGCCTAAAGCAGCAACAAGCACCACAGAAGACACCAAAACACAGGCTTTTTGGTTTCTCGATGGGAGATGCTATACTGTGAAAAGTAACACAACAATTTACATGAGTGTCTTTCAGTTAAAAACAGCACTAATCCTCATGAATTTGGGAGAACTATAAACAACATAGTATTTCTAGAAGGAAAACAAAACATCCTAGGTTTATACACTAAATGAGGCACAGAATTATTCACTCTTTAAACTCAAAGTACTTGGCACCTCTTAGTCATCAGCAAATCATGGGGGGAAAAAGTGTGTATGAGGTGCCACTAAGGGTTGGTACAGACTTCCCCTAAAATCAATCCAGTCCTCTTGGGCAGGAAAGGTAAACTCTTAAAATAACAAACAGCAACCACCATTTTGCAAACCCCAGCTTGAAAGTGTGTTTCTTTCCAATTCTTTTTCTTGTCATCTTTTGGAAAGGAAAGGATGGCTAAAACCTGAGGGCCACTGACAAGGACCTGAAATATACAAAGACAGCCTGCACTGTGGAGAAACTGTGCCTTTTTAACTATCACTGGCATTCTCCGGCTGAGGCGGTGAAGCCTCATTTGGTGACAATGCCAACATAAGGTATTTTCACTTCTTTCTTCCTTCCTTCGCACCCAAGCTATTCCTTTGTGTGTCTTCTTGAAAAAAAAAGAAAACCCAAACTGGACTGGTTATGTTATATATTTCACTGAATGAGACTGGCAAACTTGTCAGTACAACTGAACGAAAGTACTGCACTCTGGAGAACAAACAAGTGGACACCATTTTAATATGAAGCTATAGTCCAAGGTCCCCCAGTTCTGGCATAAAAACAACACTCAACCGTATCCATGGCTGAGTGTCCTCATGCAGGCAAGGAACACCAAAAAGCAGGCTGTGCTTGCTCACAGACAGCATTCAGAGAAAAAGAAATAAAAGGCGTTACTCTTGAAACAACAATAGTGAATGGTAACAACAGGAGGAAGAACATGTTAGTAAATACAGTGAATAGCCATTTGTTAAATGAAAAAATATTAAGGGTGTTTGCTGAATTTTTCTGAGACAACTATGGGAACAAAGAATGCAGAAATTGGGGTTTTTTTACTGATCCAGCACACCAGAATATAACCAACCCAGCCACTCTCTACTCCTAACTTGCCAAAGTATCAAGTTCAAAGTTCCTCTTGGGGTCAACCACTTTGCAAGTTCTCAGTGCCTCTATATACTAAAGCAACCAAAAAAAAAAAACCCACAAAAAAAAAAAAACCCCAAAAAAAAAACCAAATACCAAAAAAAAAAAAACAAAACCAAAACCATCCACCCATCTCCAAGGGCCAAGGCAGCAAGATAATTTCAGTTAACTTCCAGAAAAGCAATGTCAGGTATGAATTCTGGAGACATTTACTTAAATTATCTCATTCTTGCATTCCGTAAATAAATTCTAACCAGAATTCAATTTACTATTTCTATTTTGTTTTGCTTAAAAATAATCAGAAATCCTTTACACAAGTAGAATGTGAAGCTTCTCATCAAACCATACTATAAAACATCTTTACTTGTTGCACTTGCAGTGGTGTTACCTGTATTAATAACATTTTCTTGGTTCAACAACAGCATTTTCCTGTTTTACTGGAACTAAAGGATTTCTAACTAGGTATGTGTTGTAACAGATATTTTTTAGCTGAGAAGTTCACCTAAACTGCTTATGCTAAAACAAACCTCAAGAGTTAATTTTGACAAGTAAAACCCACCCTAAGCATATAAAAAGAACTCTTCAGAATATTAGTTTTACTTATTTTCTGCAACAAAGCAGTCAGCAGTACTTGGCCTTATCATGGCAAAAGCTTAACAATGACAAAACCAAAATGACATTGTCAAAACAAAACAGAAGTATTATTTTTTAAATGAGAAGAAAAAAATCCCTGGCAAATAACCTACGTTATGAAATATTCTATTTCAAATGCAGCCTTTAATTGAAATGCAGTAATACTTAATATGCTTATAAACCTAGACCACGACATCAGTAAGTCAGAGGTATATGGGAGTGTAGATCTGTAGTTCAATTACCCTAGTATTTTTTGGAGAGACAACATGACCCAGCACACAGTCCAAGAAGTTCCTGCAGATCATTGAAGGTAACTTTTTGACATAAGTAGAGGAAGAGCCAGCAAGGAAAGGTGTGTTGTTGGACCTTGTGCAAACAAACCAGGAAGGACTGAGAATGTTAAGGCTGGAGGCAGCCTTGACTGTAGCAACCAAAAGATGGTGGCACACAAGATGATCCTGTGTGAAGCAAAGCAGCAGGCAGGACTAGAACCCTAAACTCTGAGAGAGCTAACTTTGGAGCCTCTCCAAAGACTTGCTTAGAGGAATCTCACGGGTTAGGGCTCTAGAGGAGAAGGGGGTCCAAGTAAGCTGGTCAATATTCAAGCATCATTTCCTCTAAGCTCAAGACCAGTGCACTCTCATGAACCAGAAATTAAGCAAAGGGGGCAGGAGACCTTCATGGATGAGCAGGGAGTTTCTAACAAATCTCAAATAGAAGAAAGATACTTACGGAATGTGGAAAAAAGGGACAGGCCACATGGGAGTACGACAGGAACATTGGCACAGAATGCAGAGATGCCACAAGGAAGGCCAAGACCCACTTCAAGTTGAGTCTGTAATGGAATATCAAGGACTACAAGCAGGGCTTCTACAAGTACATCATCAGCAAAAGGAATACCAGGGAAAATGTGAGGTCACTGATGAGTCAGATTGATGTTCTGGTGATGGAAGACAGAAAAGGCAGAATTGCTGAATGCCTTCTTTGCTTCAGTGTTAACTGCTGTGGCCAGCCTTCAGGAATCCCTGACCTTGGGGCAAGGAGAGGAAGGCTGGGGAAAGGAAGACCTTCCTCTGGTCATTGATGATTCAACTAGATAGGCTTAACATTCATAAATCCATGGGGTTTGATGGGATGTACACACAGATGCTGAGGGAGCCAGTAGATGATGTTGCTAAGCCACTCTCTATCTTTCTTGAAAAGCCATAGAGAGGTGCCCAATGAGTGGATGAAGGACAATGTTACTCCCATCTTCAAANGTCACTGATGAGTCAGATTGATGTTCTGGTGATGGAAGACAGAAAAGGCAGAATTGCTGAATGCCTTCTTTGCTTCAGTGTTAACTGCTGTGGCCAGCCTTCAGGAATCCCTGACCTTGGGGCAAGGAGAGGAAGGCTGGGGAAAGGAAGACCTTCCTCTGGTCATTGATGATTCAACTAGATAGGCTTAACATTCATAAATCCATGGGGTTTGATGGGATGTACACACAGATGCTGAGGGAGCCAGTAGATGATGTTGCTAAGCCACTCTCTATCTTTCTTGAAAAGCCATAGAGAGGTGCCCAATGAGTGGATGAAGGACAATGTTACTCCCATCTTCAAAAAGAGCATGAAGGACCCTGGGAACTACCAGCGAATCAGCCTCACCTCCATCCCTGGAAAGGTGATGAAACAAAACATTCTGGAGGTCATCACCAAGCATGTA
>VYXC01008083.1:241415-265264 GCA_013397175.1 Platysteira castanea
CCTTGTGGCCAGGAGGCCCAGTGGGATCCTGGGGTGCGTTGGGAAGAGTGTGGCCAGCAGGTCAAGGGAGCTGATCCTCCCCCTCTACTGAGCCCTGGTGAGGCCACATCTGGAGTGCTGTGTCCAGTTCTGGGCTCCGCAGTCCAAGAGAGAAATGGAGCTTCTGGGGAGTGTCCAGCAAACGGTCACAAAGATGATGGGGGGTCTGGGGCATCTCTCTTATGAGGAGAGACTGAGAGAGCTGGGCCTGTTTAGTCTAGAGAAGAGAAGACTGAGAGGGGATCTCATCAATGCATCTAAATACCTCACAACAAGGTGGGTGCCAAGAGGATGGTGCCAGACCCTTCAGTGGTGCCCAGATACTGGATGAGAAGCAATGGTCATAAACTACAACACAAGAAATTTCACCTCAAGATGAGGAAGAACTTCTTTATGTTGAGGGTGGCACAGCACAGGAACACACTGCCCAAGGAGGTCATGGAGTCTCCCTCTCTGAAGACATTCAAAACACAAACAGACCTGTTTCTTTGTAACCTGCTAGAGCGGACCCTGCCTTAGATGAGGTGATCTCCAGGGGACCCCTTGTAACTGTAACTCTTCTGTGACTCTGTGAATTTGAGGCAAGATTTATTACAGTAATATCCTTACCAAAAGAGAGAGAGAAAAATTACAGATTAAGTTTACAAGAAAAAATTAAATTTTTAAATGTTCAGATAACCAAGCAACTGTACTTCTTACTCTTTTTTTAATATTTATATTGACTTTTCATATTAAAGCTACACAGCAACACACACACTGTCATAACACAATTGCAGCCCAGGTAGTTGCAAGTATGTTCTTACACATTTTCTTTTGCTCTTTTTCTGAGACAGCCCTAGAAAATAACTTCCATCTGGACAGTAAATCTATCCAAGTGCCAGTATAACACTTCCTCTGAAGAATAGTTTCTAATTGGATACCATTAACAACGCTGCTGAGATTAGCATTAGATCTGAGCTTCATTTCTGATGTTTCACTTGATTGCATATTCTTTGGGTGTGTATTTGTCATGTTACTAAGAAAACCTTAAGAGGAAGGAATAAATTGATTCTTAAAACTACTGTGTTTGAATCTCATCCACTTCTCTTCCTCAGATCAAAAAAAAGGCACCATATAAATGCAATGATTTTTACTATGGCAAACTGAAGTCGAAAGAAAACTGCAGGAGTCCCACAAACCTTCATGGAACACACAAAAACCCAAGCTTTTTTAAAAGCCATGATATTGACATTTCAGTATTTCAACACTGATGTTTTCAGACGGCTAAAGAATTCCTTTACATTATGGAACTGACACAGTCCAGATTTAATTTTTCTCATTTTTAAGTTAATACATAGCCAGGAATATGAAATACTTATCCCAACAGGATACTAAAGTGCACTCCATTCCCCACTAGCCACATCTCCTTTTCTTAAAATATGCAGTAGAAATAATCACAGCTACTATATACCTAGTAATCACATCTATTTGGTACAGCTAACTGGAACCAAGCTATTTCAGAACTGCTTTGCTTTCCAAATCCATTAATTTCTACGTTAAATAACCTAACTTTCTTTAATTGCTACTGTGAAAAAGATCCACAGAAACAAATTCCTGACTTTCTATACAAAGAAAACAACAAAAATTAAATACACACAGCAACCAGACTAAAAGATGGTAAGCTTCTGGCAGAGGTAAGAAACCATAACAAGCATAAGCTTATGCTTCAGGTTTAGTTCTTCGAGGGATTACATTTGGATCTACTGTATGAGAATGTACAGTGTATTGCATACCATCAACATCTATCCCAGCAGATAGGAAGAGATACTGTCTTATTTCCTCTAGTTATACCACCACAGTCAAAAGAGATGAACCAGCACAGGGGAAGTGAAGGCAAGAGGCATTGTTAGTCATTTGCCCATAGGAAGCAACAAACCTTACGATGCAGCAAGCACAGCTGAGGCAGTGTGGCAACAGCACAGATTATTAGCTCAGTGGAGAATGCCAAAGCACACAAAGCCTACAGCATTGTAGGCTACACAAAAGGTTAGAAAACACAAGCATGTGCACATGCTTCTATCTACTCAAGCATTTGCTGTTTATAGAAATGCCAGATCAAATACGCAGAAGATTTTGTATCCTCTGAACCAATATTTTACAGTCTCAAAATTACAGTCATTGAGGAGTCAATATTTATTAGCATTTCCACAATCTGAGCAGCACTATTAATAAAATCAGAGCAGATGGAAGCTGCTGTCATATGTTGTTGGGGTTTTTTTTTCTGGGGCAGGAGGGGGACTAGGCAGTAACAGTTTCTCCGGAAGAATTCATAGAGAAATTCTGATGACTAAATATTCTACTGGGTACTCTTTTTATTCATGAAAAATACTTGCTTCTACAAACCCTTACAATATGAGGCAAAAGCAAGTTAGTGCCATCTGTACTGGCATAATTTAATATAGAAAAAAGCTGACTCTGAACATGTGTTGCTTTTCCATAGAGCTTTGAAAGCAAATCAAACTTCGTCTTGTTAACACTTTTCATATTTTTATATATGCTCTCTAGCTAAAAAATGTTAACACACAGTAAGAGAGAAATTATATGATATGATGCATGTCTAGGCTTTAGAGCAGCAAACCAGAAAGGACACTAAGACATCCAACAAAAAATTTAAGCATTTTTTCAAGTACCTTTTATCCATATTTTCAAAAAAAATGTTTATCATTTCTAAGAACTGAAAGAAAAAAAGAAATTAAAAAACCCAGTATTCTAAAGTTCTCAAGCCAAAACACTTACTAATGGCCACTGAGCTTCAAAACAGAGGTTTTTTTTCCATTTCCATATATTCCCCTTTCTATATATGCACACAAATACATGTAAATAAGTAATTTACTTGGGTCTTCAAGAGACATGCAGAGCTAAAAGATTTGCCTTCAAAGTAACATGAGAGATGATGAAGAATAAAATTCAAGTGCTTTGAAGGCAATTATAACAAAATACAAATAAATAAGAGGATTTCTACTTTAATACATTAGGCAGTTTGTCTAGAGGAAAGAAAAATAATGTACTTACCACTGTGTTACTTTTTCCTCCCTGCTGCTTCTTCCCTGAGCTCTCAAAGTCAACATTCTGTTAAGGACAAAGGGACAAATTTTAGTCAACCCTATCACCACTAGATAAGAACAAACTAATATTTCATTGTGTTGGATATTTATTTGGCTTTCATGGTTTTGGTTTTGTTAAAAGAAAAGCTGTACATGTGTGTGAACAACAGCCTGAATATTTGAGAGTACTTGAAAGACTTCCAAGATAGCAAAACTGCATAGATACTTTCAAAGGAGATAATTCTTTTGTGTACAAAATTGCTTTTAATCCTATTTTATTTTAAAGCACTCTGTCTACAAAGTTGTTTCCTTCCTACTCCTTTTATAGTTACTGTATTAAAATATTAAGTATCACACAGATATTTCTCTTGCACACAGTTCTGAAGAATTCTAAGAAAAAATACATCAAAAATTAAGCAAAAACAAAAGGAGTACATTTTTGGATTGTTAACTTAAGGAATTTCTTTGAAAGTTGCAACACATTTTATAAGGCATAAGAGATCTGTGATGCTAACCTCAGTGAAGTAGAACAATTAAAAACAAATTAAAGCATCCAGTGTATCTGACTGAACACACCCAAAATCAGTGGCTGGACCAATGGGAAGGATTAATTTTGCCTCCAACAAAGGCAGAAGCAGAATGTCTCTTCAGAGGGATTAAATGTCACTGTAGTCAGACAGATCATCTAACTGAGCACAAAGTTACATAGAACAGATAAGAACCTAAATGAAGCAGAGTATAATCTGCCAAATTTTCAGTAGCTAGAAAAGAATTTAAATTGTGGGGATCACAGGTAGCAGCTTCTTTCAAAGGATTTGTCTATAAATGGAACTATATTTCATTTCTTTCTAATAAAAGCAGAATCTGGCCACCATAAAACAAATAGATCCTGAAAGAGATTTAAAATCAGCTTGTTCCAGGAGAAAAGCAAGTTCCTTCTTCTGGGGTAAGAAACAGGACAATGAACTCCCACTCCCGAAAGTCAGGACTGCCACAGCAGGATTGTACTATAATCAACTTTTGCATATTTCATGTCCTATTCCTCATTTGGGAGTCACTGGTGTCAGCTTCTGCATTCATAACAAATGAACTCCAATGCACTACACTGCATACATTTACTATTCATTTATTTTCAACAGAAGGACATCCAAGACATGCAAATAGCAAGGGGTAAAAGTAATATTAAAGCCTCAAGTCTTTCGAGTTCCCTACTGAAAAAAAAAAAAAATCTGTTTACTTCAGCCAGTCTCAGAAATGCAGAGCAGCACCACTCAAGACAATTAAAAAGATCAAAAAAGACATCAAGGATCAAACCAGATTCTGAAACTTGGGCTCTTAGAAAAGTCAGTCAAATTGCCATGGCCGCTTGCTTCTTTCCCTTCCCACAGCACTTTGCCCCTACTGCAAAACTATTTAATCTTTACAAAAGCTAATTCAGGGGCACCGTACACAAACTCCCAAACAGAAGAAATGTAGGTCTGCAATAGTATTGCTAGGATAAGCAGAATTCATCCAGAGAACACAATAGTGCAGAGCTGGATCTGACAAAGAGCCAGTCAGGTGATCGTGCCTCTGGAAGATAAAGACCTGTCAAGGGTTAACACAGCTTGGGGTTTTAGTTAAGAAAAAAAAATTCCACCAACCACAGCAGTGATGTTTTGCAAGGGGCTGTTGTAACCTCCTCCAGACCTGATAGAACTAATCAGTTGGCTAATTCGAATATTGACAACTCTGTTAAGCCACTTAAGAAGCTGAACACGCCTCTGTAAAAAACAACACATTTAAATACAAACAAGCCCAGGAATCGCTCTCTTGGTTCCGGCCCTTGGACAGGTACCTGGAGTGCCCGCTCGGCCCGGCAGGAGCTGGGCCACGGCCCGCGGCTCTGTGCGGGCCGGCCCCCCCAGCGCGGCTTGGCAAGATCCGGCCGCTCAGCTAACCAAAATGAAACTTTACACCGAGACCAAAAGCCTGGGTAAGATTAACCCCTTCAGCGCTGCAAGTTCCCCAGAAGAAATGAAACCTGCAGACATCAATCCTCTCCCAGGTCAGAGTAAAGAGAAAAGCAAAGGCAAGTGAAAAGACACCACGACNTGAGCCCTCGAAAACAGTTGTGGGGAAAGCTGTAAGTCGAGGGAAGGGACTTTCACATGCTAGCAAAAAACCACTCTGGGTGGCTGTTGTGCTATGATATTGAAGCCACAAGAAGACTGTTTCTTGTGGAGAAGCCCCATAGCATGGACAAAGGAGACTCCTCTCCCTAAGTGAACTGTTGAAAGACTATTATAGAAGTGGGTAAACTGACTGAAATAATCCCAAGTTTGTGTCTTTATGTTTATAAGTGGGAGGAGGGAGGAGGATAGGGGAAGAGAAGTGTTCTGAAGGTTTATTCTGACCCTTATTATTCCTTTTTTCCTTTAGTTCTGTTAATAAACTTCTTTATATTCTTTAAAGTTTGGTGCCTGCTTTGTATTCCTCCTAATTCTTATCCCACAGAAGATAAAAAATGTAAACAAAACCACTACAAGACCTAAGGTCAAGAGTCTGCAGGCTCTTGACCTCGCATTCAGAGAAGAAAAATTATCAAAGAAATAGCTAGCCCCATAATCATCCCAAAAACAATAACCAAAAAGGGATTACTCTTGCATCATCTCCTGACACCTGTTAGGCTGCTTGTGCTGAAATGCCTGAGAGAATAAAATCCAGTGGTAGGGAGTCATTACCATTTGAACTGTTTGCAGACTTCCAACCCAAGCAGAAGGAACTCATCCAATCTCAAACATCCGAGGCAATAACATAGCAAGTTTGTGCTTGCTATGGGGGACAAATTGGGGGACAAATACACAATACTACCAGGACATTTCAGGTCATTCTGCTTTAGAGATTTAGCAGCTACTTAAGTCTCTGAATGAACGACATCAGTTACAAAATCAAACAAAAGCAATGAACTCAGTGCAACTGATGTTTCAATAATGTCACTTGAAACTATGACATGGAGTCACATAACCTTAAGCCTCTATCAAAAGGCAACAGCTAAGAATGGGCTGCAACTGCAAGCATTGATTAGCTTCCAAGAGCAGGAACCTTAAAGGCTTACACATACTCCTATCACCAGGCAGTTTGCAGAAAAGCACAACAAACTCCCTAAGAAAATAAAACAGGGTATTTGGAGGAGCTCAAAGTAACCATGCATCAGAACCACAGAAGTCTAGAAAACAAAGGGCTAATGTGTTTTTCCCAAATACCAATAGCGGTGTGGCTGTGGCACCAATCAAGGACTGCAGGTAACAACAGCCAAGGACTGTTGGCAGTAACAGGCTGTGACAAAGAACAAGATGTGACTGGTCAAGGGGCCAAACAGAGGTAGGACAGCACTTTTCTGGGACAAAGGCCTTTTATCTATCTCCTGGAGATNGACTGCAGGTAACAACAGCCAAGGACTGTTGGCAGTAACAGGCTGTGACAAAGAACAAGATGTGACTGGTCAAGGGGCCAAACAGAGGTAGGACAGCACTTTTCTGGGACAAAGGCCTTTTATCTATCTCCTGGAGATAAGGACAACTCAGTACAGCAAATACAGAAATGAGGTGGAGAAGCAGGCATGGACTATATGGGGGGAATAAAACCACCAAAGATGCCCAAAGCCCTCTGACACATTTCCAGAAAGACGTGGAAGAATGAACTGTGAGTGGTAACTAATTTGCACAGAAAGTGTGACACTTACCTCCAGGGCAGGGAAAGCTTATCTATTAATAGGTACCATGATCTAAGCTCAGGTCCCAGGACATGCCATCAGCTGGACTGATGCTGCAGCCAGGATTGGTAATCTCATTCTTTCCATCTTTCCTTCCTCCTTCCCTTTCCCCCTCTTTAATTCATCTCTCTTTCTCTCTCTCTCTCTTCCCTTACACCCTACCCCTTTATCCAAAATCCACTGCCACGTGCTTATATAAGAGGCCAGGGTACTAACATACCAATTTCCAAGTCAAGTGTGTAATTACTAATGAAACTTCATAAGCTTTTGTGGATCATCTGAGTTCTCATTCCTTTCAACCACTGAATCTCTACAAATCTTGGGTGCTCCCTTCCCCTAAAATGTGCAACATCATAAAGACCTCAGCTAGTTCAGATCATCAGTTTTCTAGTTGTTTTGCAGAAGTGGTAATAGGTGCTTTAGATGACTAGAAGTTACCCTCAAGGTAAAAATACATTATGAAATATTATTTAACCATGCTCTAGCACATGCTATCAATCCCATCAGATTGAGTCTCAGTATGTTCTTCTAACCAAAAAGCCCTAGAACTCAGTTTTATGGGGAGTATTTGGGGGAATTAACATATGTGTTCATCCTGTTCTTACTCTTTCTTAAGTATAACCCAAATGCTACTAAAAAACGCTTGCCAGATGGACTGCCAGTCTGCCCCAGAGCAGCTGTTCCAATCACTGTACTCTAGGGGTTCCCCACAACTAAGTGAGCAAGTATTTCTCACTCCACTGAAGTATTCCACTTCCAACTGGCTTTAGCTTATGGAGGACAGCCTAGGAGAAATAGAGAAAGATTGTCTGAGCAGCCAGGGATCAGGTCAGGAAAGCTAAAGCACTGGTAAAATTAAATCTGGCCAGGGGCATCAAGGGCAACAAGAAAAGTTTATGTAAGATGGCTTTTTTGCCGTCCAGAGGGAATTGGACAAACTTCAGAAGAGGGTCCCATAAGAACCTCAAAGTTCAAGAAGGCCAAGTGCAAGGTGCTACACCTGGGTCGGGGCAATTCCAGACATGAACAGAGACTGGAAGGCAAACTCAGTGACAGCAGCTGTGTCAAGAATGACTTGAGGGTTCTCCTGGATGAAAAGCTGGACAACAGTGTGTGCTCATAGCCCAGAAAGCCAACTGCATCCTGATCTACATCAAAACAGCAGCACACGGAGGTGATTCTGCCCCCCTCCTCTGCCCTGATAACACCCCACCAGGAGTACTGTGTGCAGTTCAAGAAATTCTTTACTATGAGGGTGATGAGGCACTGGAATACATTGTCCAGAGAAGTTGTGGATGCCCATCCTTGGAAGTGTCCACAGAAGGAGGGTGTGAACTTGATGATCCTTAAGGTCCCTTCCAGCCCATGATTTCTATTATTTCTATAGGCACACGGATGATAAAAGGAAGACTATGAAAATGTGGGTCCTCTCCAAAGCAAATGGGAGAACTGATTACCTTGGACATGGAGAAGGCCAAAGTACTTGATTACTTTTTTGTCTCAGTCTTCACCAGCAAGTTCTCCAGCCACCTCACCTGAGCTGCAGAAAGTAAAGCCAGGGACTGGAAGAATGAAGAACTAACTACCTGCTGTAGGAGAAGATCTGGTTTGACACCATCTAAGTAACCTGAAGGTTCACAAGTCCATGGGACCTGATGAGGTACACCCAAAGGTCCTGAAGGAAATTACAAAGGAAGTAGATAAGCCACTATCTATCCTACTTGAGAAGTTGTGGAAGCCCTAATGACTGGAAAAAGGACACATAACCACCATTTTTAAAAAGGGAAATAAAGACCCATGGAACTTACAAGTCACGTCTCAGTTCACTGCCCATAAAGATCACTGAGCAGATCCTCCTGAAAACTCTGCTAAGGTACACAGAAAATAAGGAGGTGATATGTGACATCCAGCATGGCTTCACTAAGGGGAAATCACATCTGACAAACGCGGCTGTCTTCTACAGTGGGGTTACAGTTCACTGCAGTCCTGAGGATTCTTTCAATTGCTTTTGGAGGACAACTTTGAAAGAGTACTGATGTACCCAGAACACTCGTAGCAAACTTCCACACAACAGATCAGACAGACAGATCAGGATATAAGGTTATTCTTCAGTACAATGAATGAGGCTCAAGCAGTTTTTACTTTCTCCAAACTGTTTAAGGAAACAAAACAAAACAAAAAACAAACAAACAAACAAAAAAGAAAAAAAAAAAAAAAGAGCGAGAGGGAGAATTGGTAAACCACAATATGCTCTTCATTTCAGGAAGGGCTGGAAATAAGTACCTTAAAAATTGCTTGTTTCAGAGACATTTCAGGCAGCCTTCACCCCTTGATAACCATCCTCCATACTAAATACTGAAAACAGTAAAACTGAAAAATATTTCTTTAAGTAACTCCAGGAGAGTATTGCAGAATCCAAATTATCTGTGCTTGTCCTTAAACATCCATTCATATTGAGCAGAAAAGTACATTTAGCTAAAAAGACTTCAGATTGATCAAAATTATCCATACCAGAAACTCATATTAAGCAGAAATAGATCCCATACTGAACCACTAAAATCTGTCTTGTAAACCAGGAACAATTTTAGGGCAAGGAGATCAGTTGGTTTTTTGCCCTTTGAAATGAGGATGAGGAAGATGAGGGGTTCCAAAGAAGACTGAGGAAGAGCAACTGTATGCACAATTGGTATCACTGTACTTGATCAAGAAGACTTTGCCTTCCAAAGGATCAGGTGAGTACATGCAGATGTGCATAACCATTTAATACACAATGATAGTAAGTTTTACTGTCAGTGGTTACTAGCAAGATTCTAATTCAATCACAACCTGCCACATCAGTGGGAAATATGTGCCTTACAGTGAGCTAACTTGAACAAACAAAACAATATATGATTTTGATTGAGAAACAAAATATAAACACAGCTGACAAAATATTTATCTCTAGACAGTATACTTTTTTAAATTAAACATATTTTGCACAAAGTAGAAAGGCCTGCAGACCACAGATAGCTTAGTTCATCTCAGATGCCCAGACAGGGGAATAAGGAGGGATAAGAGAGAAGAACCAGGGAGACACAAAGGATTTAGAGACCATTCTCAGAAACGCATCCATCTTGTTTTTCCTGGAAGCAAATACTGTCATCCTGTCTCACTGAATCTTGTTTCAGTATCTGAACCAAAGACAGACATTTATAGTGAAGCAAAGAAACAACAAGCTGTCTCACTGACAGAAATCTAAGAAGTTTCAGGGAGCAGAACTATCTTTCTACTGATTTTCGGTGGTCAAGTCTAAGACGTTAATAATGAAACATTACCTCAAGCAGCATGAGACTGACCTACTTGAGGATTTGTTACCTCCTAGTACCAATGCTGTCACAGCTGCTGACAACCAGAATCCATTAATGCAGGAAGAGGACAGCTGATGGCACATTCTAAGCAAGCACACAAAGGTTCACATTTGCTTCCAGAATGCCCCAAAATAACCTGCTGGTACACTGCAGAGGACATGCAGTTCAAAAATGTTCTGCCAAGGGCTACGGGTATGCTTATCAACAAAGGGAATGGAAAAGGCACTACGATAGTTCTCTGGACTGGCTAACTTGTTATATGAATTATATTTTAATATTAAGAGTTTCATTGTTCTGCCAGATTATCTACAGTTCTATTGGAGGTCTTTTTAATTATCTTAAAACTTAATGGACTGCCTACAGTGCAACAAAGTGAAATTTTGCTATTTACAATATCAAAACAGCACTTTTGCACAAGACAGTTAAGGAAACACATTTATACCCATGCACACACAGATAAATCAGAGCTGCTGAATTTTGTGGTGGATTACTTTTATTTGGGGAAGCTGGTCAAAAAAGGGTCTCCAAGGCATAAATGAAGACTGCACCTGTGACCTTAGTTTTTTTAAAGGCTATCCACCTCTGTGGATCCAGCTACAAAAATTTTGTCTAAGTGTTCTGAGTGCAAATAGCGGTTTTGCAACAAAACAAACACACCTAGACTTAGGGAAATTGTCTGGGGTTCAAAATTCCCTTTTATAATACTGCACTTAGTGCAGAAATGACCAATATGTCTGCATTTGAACTCACCAGTGAAAAACTGCTATAATGCACATGTACCAGATTGGAGGAGTTCTGCACTGAGAACTGCAGAATGATAGAGGTTGTTAGGCACCTCTCCAGATCATGTGGTCCACCACATCAGAGCAAACTACAACATTAGATGCTACAAAGTCAAACTCTACTTTTGAGTTAAGGTCAATGTCAGTTTGTACAAAAGGAAGCAGCTCAGTTGGATTATTTGGAAACATTTCCAGGGGAGAAAGCTGAGACTTAGTAGTTTTTTTTTAACCATGGAGATACATGTTTCCATGCCTCCACTCCAACAAAACCGTCTAGTCAATGTAATTACTATCTTCAGTAGTCATTTTCCTAGTCTTACTAAAGCAACTGAATAATCACATACTGATTCAATCATTTATGAGTGCATAATACAAAATGCTCCAGTTCACATTAAAAAAAGGTATCAGACAAATCTCTTTCCAGAACAAAGACGGCTTATATCGATATATTCTGCTTTACAGGAAAGTAGAGTTGGTGTTCACAGACTTACATTTTATTAAAATCTATAAACCAAGGTTGCTTTCCAGAATGGTAAATGCAAGGCTGATTAAACTGTTACTGTATGCTGTTCCTAATTATTCTGCTTAAGTAAGGCATTACTGATGTTTACTGTTTCTGTTACTCGATGTCATCACATTAGCTCAAATAACCCGAAACCAAGACAGGAATGAAAACACAGAAAATAGAAGCAACATTGGTTTTCTATTCCCAACTGAATGCTGAAAATTAAGAATTTTAGGAAGGCTTTAAAACTTTAATATTCATGGCATCCTTAAACATAATAAACACGTATAACATACATGTTTTTAAAACTAAATAAATAAGTTTAGTAATCTCTTCGTAACAACTTGATTCTTGTCTTTGAAGTATACAATACAGCAGTACCTGAACTTAATAAAAAAACAAGAAATAAACCATGCACAACAGAAAACTATCTGAGGTAGTTTTGTAAACCACTTATCTTGGCCTCGCAGACCATTCTTAGGGACAAAACCAACACATTTCAGAATAGCAACAGTGTACCCCGTGCACTGTCACAATTCTTTACCAACCCTTTTTTTTCATAAGTGACAGTTGTGCTAACTCACTGACTAAAAGTGAGCAGCTGTGCCAAGGTACACACTGAGATACAGTTAACCCTGAGGAAGCTTTGTTGTTAGTGGTAACAGGAAGAATCCAACTTGATGCAGTATAGGAATTAAAAAGGAGGGGGGAAAAAAGGATTTTTTTTTCAGGCTGCAACAACTTTCACACAAGGTTCAGCCACTTCAAAGATTTCCACTGCTGCAACAGAATTGACATTAACTTTGGAGAGAACTGAACATACCTATGTCACATCAGGAGGCCAATTAGCACCACAAACAATGTGACATGAACACTGAGGATAACAAGAGAGACTGCAAATCCAAGAGAAAACTATTTAGATCTGGTGCCCTCACCCTTTGCTCCTATGTGGCCCTGATCCTTTTCATCCTTTTCCCTCTTCATTCTTTAGTTTCCCATCAGCACACGGATCCTAGACAGTGACCACTCCAAAAGGCCAAAGCTTTTTCAGTCCTATTATTGTTAGCCACAGCAACTGTGGTCAGAACTCAACCTTCTTTCACTGCAGAACAAGAGAGACTGATGATGGGAAAGATGAGGAATGTGGAAAATCTGAAAAACAAGTGACTAAGAGAATAAGAATACATAAGAGACAGAATACACCAATTGAATCAGTAGTAATATTTATAACTGAAACCACAAAACTCAGTCATACACACACACTAAAGAATACCAAAATGTACACCACTGTTTCTAGAAAAGACATACTTGATCTAAATTAAGCAGATGGTTAACCTGTATTATGCTATTATGATGCTTATTTCTTTTTGCCTACTGCCATTCACCAGATAAACCCTTTTTCCTCCCCCACTTCATCACACTCACATCTTTTATTAGATATTGAAATACTTTAGGGAGGGACACATCTAATTTTATTTGTGCAGTACTTCAGAAATATGGCACCAAGTCTTATAGAGACCATGGGCATGTATAAAATGCTGGTGGCAGTCAACACCCACACCTCAGTGTGCAAATAGCACTTGTCTAAATATTGCATTAAGTAGGTGCTGACTCACTAACAGATAACACGTTTACTACTTAATATGAGGAAAAAATAAGTGATCTAGATACTAAAGCAAGCATGACCAAGCATGACAGAAAGACAAAGCACAGGGAATACTCAAAAAAAAAAACAAAAAAACCAAAAAAAACAAAAAAAAACAAACAAAAAAAAACCAAAAAAAAAACCCCAAAAAACCAAAACCAAACAAACAAAAACAAAAACAAAAAAACCCCAAACCCCCAAAAAAACAACAACAACACCAACCTCAAAAAACCCCTGTATACTCAATTCTCCAATAACAACATGTGAACCTTAATCAGATAATTCCTAGGATAACTCCTCCACCTGAATAAACCCAAGATTGTCACAGACTGCACATTCCTGTCCTGAAAGACAAATGACCTAAGGTTCAAGCCCTCTTGGACAACATTTACGTATAGGTTTCCAGCGCTCCAGACAAACAACCTATTGTTTACACCCCAAGACTAAGACCAATAAAGATGGTATATTTCTCTCCACTTAAGACCTGGCCAGTCAAATATATTTTCGATACACCTCCCATTTCAGGTGGATACTCTGACAGATATGACACAGCTTATGCACAAAACCGAACTCTAGAGCTGTTTCAAACTATCAAAATGCAGATGGCCGTGACAGAATTTGGACTACAAATTTTACCAATTCTGCGAATGTTTGTGGCATCAAATGTTGTAATTCATCTTGTGCCTGTGGCCTTTTATCACTACTGGCTGGTCTAGGAGATTCTGCAACACAGTTTGAACTGGTAAACAGCTGAGGCTTTATACTTGAATTCATCAAATTATGCATAAAATATTAAATTCTTGGAACTAATAAGACCTAAGTTGTCTTAATATGCTATGAAATAGATATTAGGAATTGGATGAATCTTTTATATTTCACATAGTTTAGAAACATAACTTTATAGCATAATGGAGATTTCAAATTTAAATTGTTTCAAAAAGAGAAGAAACTAACAGAAAACACTTGCTATAATTGTATACTTAATTATAGATCTCCCACCAGACAAGTCATTGTTAGGGTATGTAAATTCCTGAGTTCTCTTTCCTTTCAGGGCAGAGGTGAGCAGTGCTAGTTAAGCAACACTTAAAGCTATTTTTAGATGTCATTTCCCCCCCACATGTGTAGAGGCATAACTTTCCAATTAACAATTGCTGTTATGAACCTTTTACTTCCTTCTGCGTTTTATTTTGTTCCTCCCTGCTTTACAAAATTGAATTAGAAGACATCACTGGCCAGTTTGATTACAAATACAGTCAGCAATCTCACAACATGCTTGCAAAATTGCTAAATATTCATAGCCACGAAGGAAATTAACTTCAGCTGCACTCTTAACATGTGAAGTGAAACAAAAATATTTGTGTTATTGCTTGTCTGAGTGGGTTTAAATAAAAAAAGAACTATCAGATACTTGTTATAGCTTCAACTGTCAATTATTGCACACACCAACTTGAATGTCAGTGTTGTGTGTAAACAGCAATAAAGACACCAGGAGGAATACCACACTTTTATATTGAAAAGAGAAATTATATAATCGAGCAGCAACAATGTAGAATCAGAGATATGCATTTTTAAAAACACATTGATCTGAAGTAGAGCTATACCCTGAAGGCAAATGTCCGGTATTAAAACTTTTTTTTTGTAAGCTCTGGACAATTGAACAGGTGTCTTCCTGGAAGCTGATGTTTCCTGTTTGAATTGATATTAAACTTTTAACTAACTACAACAGCTACTGATTGTGACTAATCACATAAAACATCAAACCAAAAAGTATTTTTATCCTACTACACTTCACACAGGCATGCACCATCTGTCACCGAGTTATGATCTGTAACTCTGTGACATTATCACATTACTCCCGAAAAGACTAATGGTACTGCTTAATCTCATGGTTTGAGCCAATTTCTAAACACTAAGCCTTGGCTTGCTGTCAGATGTGCCTACTTGCCTGAGAATCAGTGATGGACCACAATTGCCACCTTTTACCATATAATTTAAAGCTACCCAACCCCTTTGTTGCAGCTAATTTATATTCTACAAATACTGTTAGAGGTGATTTGTTTCATGGATAAAAAGAAGCTATAGAATCCCACTGGATTTTACCTATGTAACAGGATAACAATCCTCCTCTAACACACAAAACAATCCAGGCCCATAAGCTACTTGAACTAAAAGGCAAACAAGCTCATTAAGGTAATAAAAAATTTCTGTAATTTGAAATTGTAGAGCTACAAGGTAATTAACCCCGAGCTCACAAGAAAATTTAAGGAAATTATAATGCTGAATTCAACTGATTGGAAAATAGTCCTAGCTGTTCCTGTCTAAAAAAAATCCCTCTGCTGATTGAACTTGAAGAAACCAATGTGGACATAGCTTCTCAATCTGAAAAAAACCAAAACCACTATTGTTACTTGAAAATCATGTGTGGATGGCAGACACTGGAAAGGAGCAGGATATGAGTTTGTTATTTTCCCTCCAATAATGAGATGGCAGTGAGGGTTGTTTTGCCTCAATTCTTAACCTTTTTTTATTAAATTTACTTTAAATCAACCCAGCATAACATACAAAAACAGCTGTTTGTGTGTAGTCTGCAAATCAGGTTTCTCCTCATTCCCAATTTCTCATTCTTTGCAGGGTTGTCTTGTAAAAATATACTGCCTAGAAGAATATGTCCTTCATATAGTGATAGGAACCCTACAAAACTGCATGCTGTAAAACGTATTTTGAAGATTATATCCATACATCTTGCAAAATCCTTTTCACTGTAGCTGCCCATTACAGTTCAAAATGCCTTTCAGTAATAACTGAAATGCAGTATTAGATCTGATAGCCAAAGAATGGAGGTTCTTAGGGGTTTCTGGTTTTTAGATACTGTTCCATTCTCACTTCTGAGTAAAGACACAAACAATCAGATATGAGCTTTAAAAACAACCTAACATCTGTTTAACTAAAATTAATTTTTTTTTTGGATCTTCCAGATCTCCTCCAACAAGCTAGTACAAGATCTGGGCAAATCAATTAAGTCTGTATTTAAAGCTTTCATAGCATAAAGCAAGTCACTTGTTTATCTGTAGATTACTGGATTCCAATTTCTAGGAGAAAAACTGTGTTAGATGACACCTCTATGCAATATTCTGTCTAGCAATAAGACACAGTAACTAAAAAAGAGAACAAAATCAACCTTTTCCAACAGGTTGATTTCTAACATGTCAGTCATCTTTGTTAACAGTTGAAAAAGCACTAGAATATTTTCTAGTATGGAAAAAATCTCAGTAGTGAGATTAATGTACTCATTTCATTCTAGATACCAGCTTTCATTTTAATACCATTAAAGGATTACAACTTAGACAGACTTAAAATGATGGATAAAATCATCCAACAGTTTTAATGTATGTGCTCTATAACAATGCACATACCCCAGTTTTCCCATAAAATTATAGAAATCCAAAAAATAATGCACGTGAAGTTAATATTTTCTGGTGTTCACAACAATAAGAGACCGGGCTGAGAATGAACTCTAACAGCATGACACATAAAAACAGACACCAGAATGAGCATTAGCAGTTAGATAGCAGTAGTGTTATTAGAACCTCATTTAAAAAAAAAAACATTTTTCAACAGCTTCAATTAGACTAACAGGCCAGCATCTAAATCTGAAATAGCAAATACTGAGAGACAGAGCTTAACCAATTTATCTAACACCCACTCACTAGTTTAAGACTAATGAGCCTTAAATTTAAATCTTGCTAGATGTAAAAATGCCTGGGTAATCACACCGTACAGACATCAAGTCTTTATCTCCTATGGTTACTGTTTGGTTTAAATGCATGTGAAGCAAACTACAGTTCACACACCGGAAAATGAGGGAAACTTAAAAGAGGAGTCTTGACCTTCAGTCAAAATTTGACTCTTTCAGAAGTATGGGAATAAAAAGGAAAATAAGGAAAAGGGAAACAAAAATATAAAAAATTTGGTTGGATTGCTAACATCTCCTGTCAGTCCAAGACTTCTCAGAGACCTAGTACTGCACTACAGGTGATCCTTCCAGTGGCAGAGTGAAAAAGTCCTCAATAATGGTGAGAGCCTCTAAAGAGAGAGCTCTCTTATTTCCTCATCTTTCTACTGTGATTTTTTCTGCTGTTGATCAGCCTATTCCTCTCCACTCTTCTGCTGTTTCTTCTGTTTCAACATGTTTTTTTTCACACCCCAAGTTGTTTCCCTTGCCTTTCTAACACTAGTGTCCTTGACATTCTTCCATCTCACATGAACGCTCCAGATGATATGCACACCTGGGGACTGCCTACCTAAATTCAATGCATATAAAACCAGAACATAATCTCAACCACCAGCAACAATGTTTTTATCACATGCATTGATCACTTCTGGAAATCACCAGTACCCTGTCCATTACCATTACCAGTACCCCTGTCCTTTGACCCACAACTCTCCTTCATCCTTTGAATTCCTGTAGTCACACTTGTCCCCAGCCCAAACACCCATAACAAAACCTTTATCCCACAAACTTATACTTGTTACAGAAGTAATTTCCAGGACACTGCTTGACTGTATTGCTCCAGCTAAGTACTGGTATTAGATTGGTAAGTACTCCTATTTTGTTCCTTTTCCTTTGAAGATATAAGCAGCTTATTTTCACTTATTTTTCACACTATTTTCTCATTCAAAATCAAAAGGGAGACTCCTTAGTCAATAAAGTTAGCTTCTATCACCATCTATCTAGCTTCATCAATTCTTCAGGGCAACTTTGGGCAGCATTCCAACACAGATATATAAAATGAATTCACTGTGTGTTCCTTCATATTTTTCCTGTCTCTTGCCTTCACAACAATGCTTAAAAATAAAATTCTGACAGCTACCAGGCTGCTGTTGTGCAAATACTACTGCTCATCAAGCTAAACAGTGTTTACCACCATCATCCCCCGCATCATGTGCTCCTCTACTGAGCTAAGTCACGCTAACCTGTTCTGAAGGACAATCAACCTGTTGTCTATCCTACACTTGTGTTGAAACATTAGAGGCAATTGCAATTTGTTTACTGAAACTCCTTTAGGTTACACAAAGGGTAATCATAATGTTTTGGAAAATAATTGATTTTACCTATCCTGCATGAAAATGCACTACATATACTACACCTATACAAACACATGCATAAAAACCAAGTAATACAGTTATGCTCGCACAAACATTCCGGTTAAGAAGAAAATTTAAAGCAGACATATCTACCTTGTCTGTTTCTTTAATGCCCCAAATAGTAGTAGGCAAAAATATAAACAAAGTTTAATAAAAACCATAAAATCCAACAGAATAAATACTTTGAGTCCTGATTTTTTTCATTCAGGGAGAAGAACAAGCCCACAATTCTGCCTTGAGAAGCAGCAGTCAAGCAGTTTCCTTCATATCCGAAAGAATGTGAGTTTTTTCCCTTTGTGCTCCAATTAGCTCAGCTACAGCGATAGAAACTATCTTTGTGCTTTCATAGAATCATAGAATGGTTGGTGTTGGAAGAGACCTTATAGATCATTAGCTCCAACCCTTTTGCCCCAGGGAGGAACACTTGCCATTAGATCAGGCTGCTCAAAGCCTGGTTTAGTCTGGGATGGTGCACTCGCAGCTACTCCAGGCAACCTGTTTCAGTGCCTCACAATTCCCATAGTAAAGAATTTCTTTTTAATATCCAATTTAAACCTACTCTCTTTCAGTTTAAAGCCACTCCTCCTTGTCCTGTCACTACACTCTTGCAAAAAGTCTCTCCCCATCTTTCTTGTAGTGTCCCTCCAGGTACTGAAAGATGCTATAAGGTCTCTTAGGAGCCATTTCTTCTCCGGGCTGAACAACCCCAACTCTCTCAGCCTGTCTTCACATGGGAGGTACTTCAGCCCTTCAATCATTTTTATGGCCCTCCTAAAGACATACTATAACAGGTCCAAACTTTACCTCTTGATTACAGGAGAGGTTATTTCAGCTTCAAAATAAATTACAACATTCGTAGCTGTGAAAGTCTGCATTTTAGCACTAAAGGTAAGGAAGGATTGAAGCAGCAACCATATAAATACCTAAACTCAGCAAGAACATTTTCTTGGTTGAATTTTACATGGCTTAGTATTGCCAAAAGACCAGAAAGGCTTCTCCATCTAGCCAAGAGTCAAATCAAGCAGTTTTGTATCCTCAAATAGCAGCCCTTAAATGCAAAAGATAAGCAGTGCTCCTTTCTCACTTACGCAACTAGTTCAAGGGGGAGATAAAGAGAGCTCAAGAGTAAAACATGATTTTACATTATATTCTGGGGAAAATATGAATCCCCTACCATAAAACCAGATTGAACCTAATTAATTACAGGATTCAATCAAACAATTTTCTGACTGAACAAAAAATTTAAAATGTGAACCATTTATCTGCTGAATCAGCCAGATCAAGCCTACCAATAAATCAGTTTGATCATCAAGTTCTTCTCAACTGTCTCAATTACAAAAGTCTCCTACTTTGCCAAGAAAATTAAATATATCTGTTAAATTTATAAAAAATAAAGAGTTGGTATATTTTGTCTCATTCTCACTCAAGTGGTCCTAACATTAGCATCCTAGATATCTTAGGTAGACTCCCTTCATCCTTCATTTTCTGAAGTCTTCAGCTTCTAACCCACAATTCATAGCTATAACTTTTTTCCCCTTTCATTTAATTAACAGAGGCACACTTCTCACTACTATATTAGCCGGTTTTAGATTTAATGTTTTCTAAGCATCTAGCAAAACATCCTTTAACTGATTTCCCTTTAAAACTGAGTAGAAAAGGAATTTCTATACAGATGATTTCACTGAATGGCTTCCAACTGATCTTTATAAAAAGGAACAAATAAATGCTGCTGATTAAACTTCATATTTATTACATACAATCAAAGTCAATTCACAGTCATTTATACTCTCTCAAAAACAAGGAGGTTTTAAATACACTACTGGTTACTTGGCTCCTTTCAATAATAGGTGTGACTCCAAATCCTTCTATAATGACTTCTAAAAATACTGCATCCATTATCTTTTTTAATGAACATTTTAGTATTAGTAGTACAAGACCACCTGCACATAAAAATTAAGTTTCCTGTACTTAGGGAGTTAGTCATCCTGTATGTGACTGCAATTTGATAGTCCATAGCAATTTATTTCTCCTGTGGCTTACCACAGAGAAAACCAATTGATAAGTGTTGGGTTTTTTTCAGTTCTCATCAAAATAGCATTGTTCTTTTCCTTCACTTTGCCCTTCCTAAATTGCAAGCTGCTATTTTAACCACCAAACACATCACTCCTTCTACCAAGGGTCAGTGATACTATGCGAATCAACCATAAGCTTTTTCTTTTTTCCTTCAAACTGAGTACCCAACACTTTTTTCTCTATAAACATTTTTAGAATTATTCATCAGTCCTTCATGAGCAGTATTTCCAATATCTTGCATTTGTATTAGAAAAAAGTTGGGTATTTTTCCTTCTGCACATGTTTTAATAGATATTCTACTTGCCTCTTGTCTGTAACTGATGTTTACTTCAAGTCTTTCTTTTTTGAGGAAAATCTGTCATCTCTTTTCACCCTAAAATCAAGCTGCTGCTCCATATCAGGAAAACCCATTCTTTTTACACCACTTACACAGTCAGCTAGCTCACTCTTATCATTACGTTTGTCCTAATTTGCTTATTAGCAGAGGTGTCTGAAGACCACTCGGACCTGCAGAAACACTATGCCTTTTGTCCATTTATACAAAAAGTGACAGTCTGCCTGTCTTGGATGGCTACAAACCTTCACAGATTTGTAATCTGCAGTATAACATCATCATGGCAACAGAGGATTCTAAAACACACAGCACTTCCCATGCTACTCCTTCCCTGTAAATCAAAAGCAACTCATTCTTTTTGCTTTCTGTGTAAAAGGCTTCTCTGGACTGAACTTGATGCAGACTGGCTAGCTTCAAATTTACCTGGTCTTATTTAGTGAAATCCAGTATTTCTCATCCTGATGTGGAATTCTCTAAGACATCAGTCGGTACAGCTCTCCACACCATTGTTGTATGATCCTCCAGACACAGCAATGACAGAGGAAGAAAACTGTACTTTATATAAGCTTGTGCAATTAAATTTGTAAACTCGTGCAATTCTTCATATTAAAAAAAAGTATTTTGGCAGAAAACCAAACTATGGCACATCCATTACAGCTCCACACAGTTGCTTATGACATCACTGAAAGTAAAGCAGTCTATTAGGCATCTGTTTCACCATCATTTCTTCCCACTAGGAGGAAAATAGACTTCTGTATTATAATGTATATAATTGGATCATTAAGAAAAAATATCCTGGGGTAGGGGGGAAGCAAGAAACTAAAGGAAAGGAGGAAATTGTCAGTAAGGTCTGTGAATGACGCAGAAGCAAATCTTAACTGAAGATAGGCACTGACATTCAAAGACAACTGTCGAAAGGAAGTTTACTTCCCTACATTAGCTAGCACTTGATTCAATCTCCATAGAAAAATGTAGATGGAAAAGACAAGGAGAGAGGGAAGAGGAAGCCAGAATGTACTATGCTATTTAAATACAGTAGAAGAATCCTCTGCATACTTCCCCTTGGACACCACCACACATTTATGACACTATTTAAGAAGTTTTTTATTTGCAAGTTACTAAATTGACAAATAAGACTCAAGAACTGCTTACGCAATGCAAGCTTGAGTTCCCCAACATCTACCCTTTGCACAGAATTAGACAAAATTGCCTCTATGGAGACAGGATGTTTTCCTTACAATACCCAATTCTCACCGTGTGACAGCCAGCAAGCTTACCACACAAGTCAACCCTATGATAACCTAATCTTGTTTAGACTCTCTTAGCAGTGCACGCATTCTAAGGGACAAACTAACTACCATTCCTCATGAGTCCTTAAACGAAAAAACATTCAACAAAGCAGTCTAGAATATGAAGTGCCCACGGGTCTGAGATTCATTTCAGTTACTGAGACAGCTTGTCCATACCTCTCCTGCACTACAGGGAACACCAGGCTGACAGAACGATGGGTTCCCGAAGTGCACTGCCAAGATAAAATAAATCTCATGCTGACTAGTTTAACCTTCACAGCTGAAATACCTGAGATATGTTTGAGCAGGCATTTCACGCCAGAACTTGTCCAATATAACTATGAAGGGGGAGATTTGGGGCAGCATTTATTCCTACAAGGAGAAATGAATCAGCAAGTCAAGAGGGCTAACTCACAGATTAAATATGCAAACCAGATCTTATATAAGAATCCTGGAACATGTCCAAAATAAAGAAGTCACAAGAACACTGAAGGGATGGGATACAGGGGACCCTTTTTAGTCAATGTAGCTTTCTTTATTCAGGTGGAAGTCCTGATAGCAAGACAATGAAATAGGAATTTTCTTAACTAACTGTAATTACACAGCTTCAAAATTGTATCCTTAAATAAAGCATTGCCAGAAAACAAATACACTCCAAATACATTGCAAAAGAAGCTGAAAGACTCTGTAAGAGTCAAGATTTCAGAGTCTTGTCAAATTCACGTATCAGGCAGTGTATAGATTATAAAAAGTTTTAAAAAAAAAGAACTCTGAAAACTTTTAGTCTCATGATTCTTTCATGTATTTTGGCTATTCTCAAGTCAAAACTAATTTATGGTCTCTATTTCCATGTCGTATCTCAGTACCTGTAAATACACATTGATACTTTACCTTCACACTGGACCTAAGCATTTAACATTGTGCTTGCTGTGAATTTAGCAGCTCAACAAGTTACAGCAACTTTTCCAGAAACTTACTCATTACAAAACTTTTGAGAAGCTGGAGAACATGCACTCAATTGGCATTAAAAAGCCTCTATCCAAGATGATGACAAAACATCACGAACACCTACTAGGTGTTTTGTAATGCCTACAGTAAATATTTCATCACAACATGCTTTACAATTCAACTATTAAAGATATGTGTGCAGCCACAAGCTTATCAAAAAGCATTTGCTTCCCGATCCTGTTCTTTTTAATGGAGAAGAGATTTTCTTCCCCTAATAAAGGCTCATTAATCAAGGCTACTAATGAATCAACAGTTAGAAGTGAAAAAGGGACTAGACCTAAGAGCAAGCTACTGCAAAGCAAGAAGAAACAAACTCTAGATTTATGCATATCATTTGAATTACTCCAGTAAGACTGAAGTGTTTCCAAGTAAAAACAAGCAGATGCACAATGAAACTATGACTATAAAACAATGCTCTATTTAACATAAAATTATTAGTAACATTCAAATATGTGTATTTGCCTATTATCTTACACACATTCAATGTTATTGAACCATATTAGTAGCATAAGAAAAGAAAGAACCTCCTCTAAAAATCCAAGCCATGCACTGCTGCCTGAACTGTCCACATTGTGGTTAGCTTGGCAGTAAGTAGGACAGTAGCAGCTTATTAGAAGTCTCACCCTATCCAAATGATAAAATTGTTTCTCTTTTGTGACAATTTTTTCCACAATATCACTCTCTAGTCAGAGAATTATGAAAGAAACCTCAAAAGTTTAATAGAGAAAAATGGCACTTTTTAGAATTCTGTAAACAAGGATCTACAGAAACAATAACTGCAAAGCCCTCCCACAGAATATCAAGTACTTTATATATATATATATATATATATATATATATATATA
>VYXC01008083.1:271887-283650 GCA_013397175.1 Platysteira castanea
TATAATAACTGGTGCAAGTACATTGCAACTTGTAACATTTACATGTTCCAAAAGGCAAAACCCCAATTTTGTGTCAAGATTATGCTTTGTGGAGAACTGCACTAACACTATGATAGTAGCACATCCAACTTCAACACAGGCATGTGAACTAACTTCCAACTCTGTTTGAAAATTAACTCCTGCTACTCTTGATGACAAGGGCTAAAGTGCAAGTAAGATTTAACTTGATATTTCACATTGAAAATGTCAGCAAAACAGGCCAGACTCAATAGAATTAACAGATAATTCTAAGGTGTAGGGAGGAGAGGGACACCCACAGATACTTGCTTGTACACCTAAAGTACATTTCAGTTACACAAAAGAACAAAAGGAAAACATAGACCTGAGAAAACATTTCTTTGTGTTACTACTTCTTGGTACTTTCTAATATTCAATAGCTACAGAACCCTCCTGTAGCCACTGACAGCTGGGAGGCAAGCAGAAACACTGGAATTAACTGCTTGAACAGGTCATACCTTTCTGTGGTTAGCAGGACCATTAATCCTTCATGAAACACAAAATTTGGTGACTAAAATGAAGATAAACACCACACTTTGAAGAACAGAGGCTGAAGAGGAGGAAACCTCATGTATACCTGAACATGTTTCTATAGATTTTCTCGTAACTATCCCAAAGAAGGCTTAGACCAATCAAACTAACACACATCACAATGAGGGAAGGCAGTTGGACTGCCAGAATAAACACAAAAGCCGACAATAACCCAGCTGACTTGGCCCAAGATACAAACAGGCAACTCCAGAGCTTACCTCATCTTTCAGTAGATAAGCACAGCTTTAAATGGTGGTACCATTACCATGAGACAGTTGAGTATCTCAGGGAGTGGAATTTAAACCAGAAAACAAACACAGCAACACCTCCTTTTTCAATCCAAGAGATAGGAACATATCAAGCTTCCAACCCTGCTTCACAACTGACCTCCTACAATCACCCCAAAAAAGTACAGAAATTATCATAGTTATGGCCTCTGCTACAGCCTCTGCTTCACGTGAAGCTCCTTTATTATTAAATGCTTGTTTTAAATAAATAACATGCCTTCCACAGATATGTAAGTAAACATTTGCCCTCTCTTCTCTTTCAGGGATCTCTCATTTCTTACACAAGACTGAACAGCAGTTAAGATGTTATGTAAGTTAATTTACTAAAGTTAATTTTTAACTCCATTTCTAATCATACTGATTGAACAGAAAGAACAAACAAAGAGACAAACAACATTCAGAAAGAACAAGCAAAATTTCTTTAGAAGATACATACTTCATTTCTCTGCCTTAAAGAGGCTTTTAAAGGCTTTCAAATTATTTCAGGTAAGTAAAAATTGTGCAATATACTAGTTAGAAACTAATTAGATAAAATTACAGCTTCTAGAGATACATGTGTTTTTCTGTCTACCACCTACTTTGCCAATATGGAATAATAAGTAACAAAATGCTTGGCCTTGGGCTTGTGTCTCTATAAACCCTGCAATATTTGGAGCTATTAGTTGTAAACGTTCTTACTCTTTGTCTTGAGAACTTGTTGGAATTAGACACTGGGCAGAAGCAAAATCCTTCACTGCTTATTTGTATCAACCATGGTTTCCTAACTGCAGTATCAAGCAACTACATACTTGTCTCACACTGCTGTAAAGAAACACATATGTTACTAGCCTTAAAAGAAACAAACAAACAAACAAAAAACCAAAACCTCCAATGAACCAAATAAACCAAATCACCCACCAAAAACCTGTATACTGTGCATAGGCCTAGATATCCAAGGAGGAAAACATAATTATCTTTTTCCTATTTCTTCATCCTTATTGATAGACTTCTGGTTTCAACTTCCATCTGCAGCTTATGTAAAACAAAGAAAAAACAGGAGATGGGGAAACAAACAGTAGTGAAAATGCTAACAGTGTAAGTCAGCAGTTGGTATTTAATACCATCCTCACTACAAAAAGTCCTTTTTAAGCCCTTAACTCAGGAAATAATATAGGTTTGAAAAACATAATTACCACATTCTGTTTCACGTGAATATGCTATTTTTATTGGTTTGACATATGTTGCTTCCTGAATGGATTTAATGTATTTTGGCATTCCAGAACAAAACTGCTCACAGTGTTTGGCACTTCATGTACAATGCAGCCAGGAAGCCATTCCTTAAGACTATGCAGCCATCTGCAGCAGATACCAAAGGTTTTTGACAAGCAAGCTGCACTGCTGTAAATATGCAGTATTTCACTACAGAAGTTCTCATCTGTTAATCAGACTCTGCACATTATTGCCTGCAGATAAATTCAGGTGATCTGCAACACAAAACAGGTCAGCACAGAAAACAGAAAGGGGAAAGATCAAAAAAATAAACCATTTCTTATTAGATTACTGGTTATTTAAATTAATTATTTTGCTTAGTAAATTGTATGTCCACATATGAAACCCCAGCCCCTGATGCCCTACCTTATGTGCATGCCCCCTCAAAACTGCAATTGCCAGAATTCTTACCTAAAGCTAGGACAGATCAAACAGAGGTCAGAAGAACATAGCAGGCCCAAAACACTTGAGATACAAAGTAAGCAGATGTTGGGTCCATCGGAGGGGAAGAAAGAACCACACTCAAAACCCTCAGCTAGTAACTGCCCAGAAAAACTGCTGCACCAAATCTAGGTTACATAATTCAACCTATGGTAACAGAAAGATAAATGGAAACACATTCACAGATCAGAGTTCAAAGGAAGTACATATGGGTATATATGTTTATTCCCCATTTTGAATTCGGCAGATTTCAAAAAAACATATATCCTACCAAAAAACACAAATAAATATGCACTCCAACATTTAAAAGACTATGCAGTGCCCTAATGGAAGTTACGGCTTGAAGAAAAATAGTATATAGAACTGGACTTCCATTTTACTTTGTAATTCCTCCTCCTTTAAAGGACACTTCTGTCTATGTGTACTAAGTGTTATCCACCTCAGCAAGCTGGTTTGGTTTTTGTTCTTACATGTTTAGTATAAAATGCAGTACTAAAACCAGACGCTTTTATTCACAATGCAGCTTTAAAAATAGTTTTACTTTAATATAGCTTTTTCACTGCTACCATAAAGAACAGTCACTATTTCTTAAAAAAGCAAAGATTCAAAAAACAAAACAGAAAAAAAGCTGTATTTTCCAGACTCTAAGCATCTTGTCCCTCCAGTTTATACAATAATTATGTCACATATTACCTCAACGTTATTCTCAGCAGTTTAAAGAGTTGCTGTCCTGGACATGTAAAGGAACCCCTGAACCTACTTACCTCTGTCTATTGTTTTTATTTATTAATTTTAAAACCGATAAACAGATTCCGATACATTACAATTAGCTGTTCACAATGGCTGTGCAGAAGAATTACTCCTCTCTGCATTGGCTGTGGTTCTAACTACAACACTCTCCACATCTTTCATGTGGATAAGCACCGTTATTCTTGTCCTCTATTTACTCAGCTTTTCTCTCACAATGCACATTTGACTTTTGCCAATTTATAAACTCTTTTCACTCCCAACACAGTAATGAAACATTTAAGTTAGTATTTTTGTACTAAACTGTTTTTTCCTTTACTTAGTGTTGTGTTCCTCTAAGTGAATGGATGATGATTAAAGAAAAGAGAACTGTTACGTTGTTTTTATTCTACTCTATCAGGCATTTTGCAGCTAAGATGGTGATACAAAAAAATTAAAAGAAGGCTATTCTTGAATGGTTTCTTAAATATTTTTGCCTCTTTAGATAGGGAACAATAGTTTACTGTTTACAATAAAATTTTTACAAATAACTTAGAATTTAGACAATTATATTTAAGTACACTTTCTCTCACAAGTGTTGTCTTCAATAGGGATAATAATTCACTATTAGAAGCCAAAACCAAGTTTTTCCTCCTGACAGGAGATTTAATACGAATTAAAGAGCCTTCTTTCTCATCAAAATGCTAATTACAGCCTCAAAACTGAACTCGAAGTTGATTTAATAATAATCCAACTTAAAGTGTTACTCAACTTCTGACACCCTGTGCTTTCCAGCATGAGAAAAAAATAGAGGTACAATACTACTTTGACACTACTGCAGTAAAAAGTGGGACAGTGCCATGCTGATTTGCTACTAATATGTCATCCTCTTTTCTCAGAATAGGAAAAAGTGACTGAAGAGCACAATGTAGGAATTTCAGAGAATTTCATAGCTGTAACTTCAAATAATTTGAACTGTCTGGTGTGTACTTCAGACTTCTCAAAGATTAAAATCAAGTTAATACAAAACTGGGGGAAATGAGTCTGATTTTGAGGGAAAGTTATTCCTCTGTAGATATTTCATACGCTGAAGCTGAAATTGAAAATTTGGTCAATATTCAACACCAGTGGAATGATGCGTGAGCTACGGATCTAAAATGAGCAAATACATACTCAAATTCAGTAGAAATAAGCAGGGACTCACTCCACACACTAGAGAAAGTACCATTTTTAAAAGGCTAAGGAACAATTTGTTGGTTCTTCATTGGTTAGTTTACATAAAGGGAGAAGCAAAGTAAGAAAGAGGATAAGATAAAAATATTGATTAAACACATTTCTCTCCCACGCTGTAACACTTTCTTCTACCCTGTTCCATTGACAAGGCCATAATCTTTCCCTTGATGCATCACCATTCGCTGCTGCAAAACCAATTCAGTAACTGATGTAATGAAAGACTACAGGACATTTAAAATCTTGACAATACATTTCCAACAGATCCCACAATTTCCCACAGGAAAATCCCATAGAAATGTTTGCTTGCTTTACTGTCTTTTTCCAGTAAAAACAGCATTGCAAAACCACGGAATAATGCCAGGATCCTTAGCATTTCTTCTGCTTTGTTTCAGTAAAGCAAAACAAAGTAAGTGCTCTCTGAAAACCTGATGAACTCTCCCAGATAAATACAAATGAAAGAGTAAATTAACCTCAGGTCTATTAAAATCTATTTTAAGTATATGTTGCTTTCCTAGTACTTGTATTACTTACATTTTCATTTAGTTAGATGAAATACCTGGTACCAGACCCAAAGCCTTAACATCTGAATTAAAAATAACACACTGGAAGAACAGGATTGTCTAACAGCCACAGAAAGCCCACACCCTCATGAAACATTGTTCAGGAAAACAAAACTCTCCTAAAAAACACAAATAAGATGCACTATAGATAAATAACATTATACTAAAATAGTAAGGCTCTGAAGGTTTTTCCTTCTCCCATATCAATGTTTCTGATCTTATCCATCAGGATCAGAGCCAGATGCATTTTCAAATTCTGAGTTCCAACTGATTTTCCCTCCCTGTCACATTCTGAAAAGATGGTTTAACATGTCTATTTCCATCCTTTTTCACCTCTTCTTACTTAGAATCCTTAACATTTGTTACTTTGTTTTTAACAGTTTCCCAACACCCATATGTGAACCAACAACAGTGACCTGACAAAAGTCACAAGTAAAATTGTAGGTTTGCTCCAAATACTATTTTCTAGCACTGCACACTCAATTCCCTCTGCCTGTAACTCCTCCAAGGAGTTTGAAGAACTCATTAATTACTTAGAATAAATCACCCTGTGTAAGTTTACTACAGCATAGCAGACATAACTGGTATAAAGACTGAATGGGTATGAATCGGGAAGAAGTGAACTTTTGAATTTTTTCCCTCAGCGATGAACTTCACTGCCAATCCCAAAAAAATATAGAGCAGTTCAGAAATTAAATAACCAACAGAGCTCCAGGGTTAGCACCACATATGATTATGTGACCAGAAGTAACCCAAAATGAGTATGTTCTCCTAAAAGGAGCTAACTACCAACCTCACATTCCACGCCACCACAGACTAACATGCCACAGCAAGCAAACATACCAACAGCAGGAGATCAGCGAACACTATCTGCTGTCAGCACGTTCACTGATCCTCCTTCAACTAGGCCTACCTCAAAGGCCAAAGTGGAACCTAAGTAAATTAAACATCTAAATATTACACTCAGTAGTATAAGCATGGAAAGTGAGCATTTACAAAGCATTTAAGTCACAAAAGATTTAGACTGCTGTGCTGATACACTTTTCAGTTTAATTTTACTGGAAACACAGGCCTCAGTCTTGTAAATAACTGCTGCAGCCAAGTGTTTTGTTGTCTTAACCATGAGTGTGCATAAGCACATACAGATTTTTAAGCAAAGAGAATTTTTTTTTTCCACAGACAAAAAAATCCCTGTAATTCACAACAATAAATGTTCTCTGATACCCAGTTTCAAAAATAAAAATCCATGTTATCTTCCGGGTTACCTGTAAGACAAAAGACCTGCAGTAACTTGCCCAAATTGCTGACAATTGGATTGCTCTTCCAAACTATTATTTCTCCCTTCCGGTAGAGTAATGCCAGGAAGACAACAGTCACATGGGGAAAAAGCAGCAGCTCTCAAATCTTAGCAGTCCATCAGAAGTCTTCCAGACAAGCCTGGAAACAACTTTCCACCATTCAAACACTTAAAATGCTGTCTACAATCACTCTGGATGACCAAACCTGTGAATGACATTCAACCATCTGGCACTGCATTTCATATGTTTCTGTACATGCACTGATGTAGCTTAAAGCACCTATGCTCTCTCTTCTGCTTCTTAAAACTTGGAAGTTTCGGAAGATATGTACTGAAAAACTCCAAGGACAAGGAGGGCAAGAAAGGCTGAAGAAATCATTTCTGCAAATACACTAATCACATATCCCACACCATGGGACAGAGGACAAAGGAAGAACATGAAACTTCTCTTCCATAATTGTCTAGGAAGATGGAACCCCTTATGCAGCTGCTACAGGAACTTCTCATGCCAACTGGAGTTGAAAACTGGTGAGAAGACTCCAAAGGCAGCAGTAAAACTCAGAGCACATTACTTCAAAAACCAAGACCATCCTTCTGCATCTACTTTTAACGCAATACCAGAACTTCAAATATTTTGAATTTATTTATTTATTCAGATTGGAGCTTTCTCCAGCAAGGAGAATAGAGCCCTGACCACTTCACAGGAGAATATCACCCATTCCAAATTAAGACTTAAATTGTGTTTCATGTCAAGTATTTGTAACTTTTACTAATACTTCAAACCACCTGAGCTTCCTCCATTCCTAAAGCTGGCCCCCGACAACTGACAGAAGAAGTAGCCTACAAGCTACTTGAGCACTACAAGCTCACAGCAAGACAACTACACCTCAACCTATACAAACCATCTTATCTAACAAGATTGAGCCTTATAAGGCTTGTTCACTTTCTGACATTATTACAACTACTACGACCTCCACAGCAGACAAGATTGTTCAGATTGTCCTCAGACTCTGCTTAATCATCACTGTTTGTTCCTATACATAGTGATCACTTAGTATGAAGTATCTACAAATTCCGTTCAAAAACGGAAAGAAACTAATCTACTTCTTAATTTAAACTTTTACTTTTAAACTTCTAGCTTTAACTTTTTACCCTAGGGAAGACACTTGCAATGCTGATATTCTCCAACTTAAGTACACTTCAGTTTGGTTTCATTTAGACCAATTAAACCAAAGGTTTAGAAAGAGGTTTGCTCAGTTTTATTTCTCAATTACGCAAAGTCACAATGTATTTTTAAAGGTGGAATTGCACCCTAGTGTTTAAATATCATGCTTCTGTATCCCCTTTACGGAAAGTACAAAGGGTTATAATTCAAATACCTGTGGTGAAATTTAAGAATCAGATAAACAAGTGTCTTAAAAAGAACCGGTGACTAACGATGTTCCTTTGGATCCATTGAAACTCAAGAGTAGGTCTAATCTGGGTCACCAAAACTTACCAAAAATCGTTAAAAATAAAAAACTCCTTACCACCAACGTAGAATTAAGAAGCAGGCATTCTTTATTTGGCTGGATGCACAAGAGGGTATCTCCTCCAAAATACCGTGCATGTACCGAGTACAGAAAAAGCTCCTATTTATATACTGTATTTTACATACATATTCAATGATTTTCCTGAAATAAACACACATATGATAATCATTTCCCCAAAATTATTAACATATTTTCCCTCCCCTTTACGCATGCGTTCTTCTGCCCTGGGGGTCTCTTTGGTGGTCCCTGGCAGTCAGCAATCCCAAACTCATAGCTGACTGCTTGAGAACTGATATAAGTTGGCACAACTGGGCTGGTTGCTTTCCAGTTCTTCTTCCTACAGAATAAGCATTGTGCAGTTCCATAGGCCAGTGGTTTTTGAAGAATAAGCATTGTATTAGCCCACCAGGTGCAAACAATTTTTCATCTGGCAACAATGAGAGCAAGGCAGTAGAAAAAGCCCAATTATCTGAGACTACTCTATGAGAAAAATACTATTGATTCCCACGTAACATTTTTTTTCCACTTTAATTAGATGGGAGATACATAAATCTCTCCTAAATCAGCATACTTACTTTGAAATCTTACATTTTTAAGACTTGACTCACAATATCTGAACACTGTATTCTTGGTTCAACACGAAAGCTGTATTTCAGTGAACTAGCCTTTTTACAACAAAAAATATTCCTCAAAAAAACCTCTCATATCCTTGGTTAAATACAGACTATTTACTACTTGAACTACCTTCAATGTTTTCATTTGGATGTGAGAAGTGTCCTCTAACACATTGTTCTACTTACTCAAAAGCTGACATGGTAAAATAGCAATGTTTATAAATCTTCCAGATAATCTTCATTTAACTATTAATTTCAAATGTCACCATCAACACTTGCATACTCACACAGGAATACAGTCTACTATTTTCATATCCATATGAGTAACTCTTCCATCAACTCACCTAGTAACTCATTTGGAAAAGGTTAGATTCCTAATTCCTCTATGTGGATTAAATGTCAGGCACTTCTTCAGCAGATCAGGTTATTCTACAGGGAGAATCTGCTGAAGGTATGACATATCAACTATTTGATCTTTACACAACATTTTCCCTAAAAGATTTTCCCTTTTTTGTTGGGAGCAGGAAGGACAAAAACAAAACAAGAACGCAAAGCAGACAGACAGTGATTCATTACAGCCCTACAGGAAAGCCGAGTTGAGGAATTCGCTCCCATCCCCTTCTATTTCTAGAACCTACTGCTAATATGTGAGGTATAATGTATGTTACACATGTGCAAGCCTTTCCTCAGCTTTGATCTTCCAAGCATGGCTCTTAATGCCTGGACTACAGATTCTCGGCAAATTCCACTGAGAACAAATGACAACACTGTTTACTGAGACCACCAGTTTAACACACTAAGAAAGTATCAACCATTCGTATTTTTTCCACAGAGCCCCCTCACCCACTCTATACGAACATGACATGCAAATTGATACCCCAGAGAGCTTTATGTTCACACTAAGTATTATCTACTCTGCAGCTTACACATAAGACACATCTATTCATACTTTTACTAATATGATAATCATCTTAATGATAATCACTTTCCATAGTATGCCATATGCTGCAACTTCTAGCTCTTTGATTGCAAGCATACGTTCTTAAAATTAGTGATGTTTACTTGAGCTTAATTTAATTCATGAGTAAGAACCAGCCAGGTCAAAAGAACGTTTCCCCAAGCCATCATCGCATAGCTATAAAAGTGTTGTTTCAAGCACATGAGCTACCATGTGCAAGCTTAAGTAATTTTGTTCATAATAAGGATATCAATGTCAGACTGATTTTTAGTTGCGATCGTTAATCTCAAGAAAGAATACATCTCTTCATAACTCTGAACTATGTTAATGACATGAATGGCATTCGAGGATAGAACCATGAGCTGTAAGCAGTACTGAATTACACTTTCATCATTAAAAAGGGCCTTATCCATAGCTACCATGGTGACAAAACACTAGCGTAAAAAGTTGTGCCTCCACTACAAGGAACTATTCTTCTACATGGCATTGAAAAATATCAAGTGCATCATGAGAAACACAAAAGGCCTGAAAAGAAACAAAATTGCCTTGATTATGAACATAGTGGTTTACAACTAAATTTGTCATGCACGGCTACAATTCCTCACCCTCCCCTTAAGAATCTCAAGTCATTACTGGGACTGAAACACTACTCTGGAAAGGGATGGTCCTTTGTAGAAGGATTACTCTATTCAGACTTTCTGCCAAGCATCAGCCACATAAGGAACGTAAAGTTCACTGCCATTTATTTTGTCCAGACCTTTCTGATGCCTAAGAATAACCCTTACTGCTGCCTGGAAAGGTAAGTCTATAAATTTCAAGCCAAATCATTTATTTGTTATCAGCCCCTGAACCCACTTTAGGCATTGATATGCTGACATTTTTCCTTAGAGTATATCAAACAGGTGGAGTTGCATTATTTTTTCTTAAAGCACTAAATTACTCCATGATGTTAAAGAACTACATATGTAGGAGTGTTACAAATTTTGCACAGAAATTACTTTGTCCAAGACTCCCAAATACCAATACACGTCAGACACCGGCAAGATTGAAGCGTACACATCCTATCTGACCAACATGCTGCTTCCCATTTTGACAACTAGGAACAAACATTCCAGAGCTATGGCTTCTACCTCATTCTGAGCATTCACAATATGAGAAATTCCTCGCCTTCACAAAAGAACTAACCTATAATTGCCTCTTTGAGGCATGTGAAATAAACACGCATCTAGTTAGTTGGCATAACAAGCACCAGAGGTACAAAACCTTACCCCAAAACTTCACATTTAGTTTCCCTTCAACAGCTTCAAAAAAGGAGTTCTTCCAAAAATTAGGGGAAAGTGATCATCAAAACCAAACAAGGTTACATTAACAGCTTCAATTGCATGCACTTTAAAGAAGTCAGAAACTAGCCATCTGCTCTGGTTTTGTTTTGTATTTTGTTTTAAATGAAAGTTCTTAAGATGAACTTTGCAAGGATCAAAATGCAGGACAGACCTCTGCTATACAAGCTGAAAAACAAGCAGTCCAACTCATAGTTTTGAGAACAGAGAGGGCAAAGGGGAAGAAGACGAGTGACTGCAGCAACAGAAGGTGGAAAAACTGCGACATGTACAGATGACCAGGAGGGCATATTTTTGCAAAGAAACTCAACAGCAATCCTGAAGTAGTCCGGCCGGACACTAACCGATATTCCAGAAAACAAGGCAGACATAAGAAGCACGAAGCCTCAAGATCTTTCGACCAAATAAAAGATATTACGTCCTTCATGACTTTCTCATTTCCCGATAAGTTAATTACACTCGCAGGGTTACCAAACGTTTTGGAAGTGAGGGAGCTGAAGCAGCAGTTACGCAGTCGAGCAGCTTCAGCTCAGTGCCTTCTCGGGCCGAACAAAGAAACTTCTGTGTCCGATGAGATTAAAAACTTTCGGTCTCACACACTCTTTCCTGGCCTCCATGAAACCAGCGCCTCGGTTCACACGTTTAGGCGAGACGGGGAAAAACACAATGAGAGCTAAACTACGCAGGCCAAGGCGGAAAACACAGACAAAATATAAAGGCCAAAAACAGGATATAAAACGATGCGTGAACTCCTTGCTTTTTTCTCCACCCCTTCCCAGAGGAAGGATTTTTCTCTTGTTTTGGTGTTGCTGATCCCAAGCCTTCCCCATTTACCTTATCTGTCAGGGCGTCTAAACCCGATCCAGCAGGCAGGAGTTTCTTCCGACCCCAAGTTAAATCCAATCGAGTTTTCTTACGGGAGGAGGAGGGCAGAGAACG